>JAPMOB010222649.1:0-27422 GCA_029875015.1 Lepomis gibbosus | reverse complement strand
ACCGTTGGTTTTTAAGGTTTTGCTACTCTGAGCTATTTACAGTGCGTCTGCTCTCTCCGCCATCTTGTTGACGCCCCCCCAAGTCCTAATTGGATCACTTCCGGGATTTTTTACCGTTCTTGCCAAAATGCAAACTTGTGTATTGGGACAGTACCTGGGCCATAAAAGATGACGTTTCACAAGAACACAAGAACACAAGTACAGACATAAACATAGATTGAGAAAGGCCCTAGGTTTCTTTTTTAATAGTCATATATCTGCTGTTATAAACGGCCGATGTCAATTAAATGCAATAAGCTCATATCGGCCGGCTCTAGTTTTGACAAACTGTAACAAATATTGAGCCTCCTGCGATCGCAGTTTTGGGGTTTCGATACAATTTTGATTAATTGTTCAACTCTAATATCGATGTCACCAGCAATAGATGGGTTTCTGTGCGACGTCATCACATACTCATAACAGCAGCAAGAAGTGTGATTTTTTTCAAAACATACCTTACGCCACTAGCTGAAATTAAAACAAAACAAACAATTAGTCTCTCCTGACTTTTGAACTAACGTTACTGTTTTACACCTCCATTTATAAGATAAGTATTCAATGCTTTTACAAAACACAAAAAGTTACTTGATGCCACTGTCTCCTGCCGAGTGGATGATTCATTGGCAGTAGCGGCTGGAGTTTCTTTCTATAGGCTAAGTTTCACGTTGCTGTGCTGCTTTAGCAGATGCTTCAATACATTACATGTAGAATTGTTTGTGGTTCAAAGTTGTGGTTTTACAAAACAAGACAATGTTGTGACACAGTAAACCTAATGGGAATACTTAAAAGTTGTTGAAATAACGCTTCTCTACCCTTCAGCTTTTTGACTGAAGGACAAATCCAACTCTGAAACGGCATGTTATTCTTGATTCAACAAGAATTTACGAACAATGTAAAATCTACGTTGATTGCAATAGTTGACTACAGTCTTCTGACCGGCTACTAAAGAAGTTTTGCCTTCTGACTGTGCGCGCATCTAGTAGTGTTTGTATACAAGAAACCTGTCTATATGATGGTTTACATCAGAGTGTTTAAGGTTGACTTAGGGAATTCATTTCAAATCTTTTGTTTAATCCACATATTGATATTACATAGGTAAATAAGACAGGAAAAAAAAGAAAAAGGCAAAAAGCATGACAAACATTAAAGCATCACAACATACTGTATAATGTATTGAAGGCATGTTTCCAACCACCATCTTATTAGGACAGCAGAGGTATACTGAACGCCTGATCATTTCTTCCTCGAGGAAGTGATGCCTGTGTTTTGAGTGATAACCTAATTTCTGAGCACAGCATTTGAAAGTGTTGTTGGGCACTTTCACAGTTTTGCTTTTCCCCAAGACAGACCCACGGAGAATCCTCTCCATATCTCTTACAGCAGAAAGACAAGGCTTTTGCTTAAAGATCACTGAACAGCAAGACATCTTTCACCAATCTTTCAGTCAAATTTCCAAATAACAAGCCTCACCCGACCTTGCTTCCCTTTCAATCCCCCGTCATGATCAGCATTTTCAGCTCAATCAAGAAATCCTCAACTGACCAGATTTTAGACAGGTGATCTCCAAGGAACTTCACAGCAGGTGTTTTCTAGACAACTTCTGACTGACTTGACTGAGGAAGACTGGAGTTTGGACTAAAAATAGGAGCAACAAATCATTTCTGGGAGACAAGCTGAAATTACTCAACAGCAGTAGGGGAAAAAATCATGATCGCAGCTCAGGCCCGTCAACAACCCAAGACGTCCTCAGAGAGAGGTACCAGCTTGACAACATGTCAATATCACTTTGAGTGCTTCTCGGCGAACATAGCTCTTTGGGAAATCTCATTTACTTAAACAGCTTTACACACCAAAAAGACAGTGAACATTTGACGAAAGCAAGGGAGAAAAAAAACTGAGCAGTTGATCTTTGAGACCGCAGGAAGACAATAAAAAAAAAAGAAAAAAAGGCACCGCTTCTTTGTTGATCACTGTCAATGTGTTTACTGGACCAGACGGCGTTGTCTAACTTTCGGCAGCTAACGCCCGTCTGTCGGAGATCTTACGTTCACAGGAAAGAAACTGCCCTCCTTGAGTTTAGCCCCCAGTTCGGCTGCCTCTTAAATCTGTCACTCACACGCCTCTCAGAAGCTGACAGGATGATTGAATACAAACCCATATTAACAGTGACAACTTCAGCTGCAGTTAAGCAGACCTGAGCAAACAGAGCACTGTGGTAGACAGGCAAAAAAACATAGCCACAGCTCTCAGTCACTCTACAGGCACAGAGATAAAATAGAAAAGGATGAAATTTAAGAAAGACACAACTTGGGTTTATTTATATTAATGAAACATGCCTTAGATAATGGCAGATTTACATTTTTACACTCTGGTATTTGCAAAAGACAGAGGTGAGGATAATGTGAACAAGGAGCCTGTTTTTATTTTGAGGAACTGCACATTAGTGAATATGCATATTGGAGCATGTCTTGCAATTTCCATATTTAGCTCCACACCTTTAGGTGGTTCTCTCAGTCTCCAGGGGCGACAGCCACTCCTGAGTGTGATTTGTCCCAGGGGCTGTTACACATGCTGAATAAACATGAGCCTAATCCTCCTTCCAGTACACTTGTAAGGGGTCAAAGTTCGTATTTACAAGAACAGCAAATCCACTTACAATCAAAACCTGTTTTGAGAATAGCCCGCCTTACATAAACTACCTATTCCATTTCTCCTGTATGTATGTCACATTTGCCAAAACTCCCATTACCTGTTTTATTATCAGCAATCAGTATTTCCCCCTTTAAGATATTAGCAATCTCCTTACACAATTCAAAGAACAATACTGATTTTTTTTTCTCTGCGAATAATCTAGCAAATGTATTGCCATTTAACACAGCACTGTAAAACTTCAAATGGCTGAACAGAGTAATAAGACTATTTGTGGCTTTAATCTTTTGAGAGTTCCTTTCAAAATGCATATCCAGTATTTTCAATATTATCAGTTTTCTTTTAGGGTTAAAGAAAATCTTTTGTCCCAAACATGACTCTGATTTTTTTTCATCTTCTGAGTGCAACTAACAAAAGTGGGGGGGAAATGTTTTTGCCACTTTATGATTTAATTAAGAGTGACAAGTTATGCAAATAGCTCTCTTGTCAAAAAAGCAAACAAATGGACATATGTTTACATAGTGGATGCTAATATCCCCTTTGCCAGTTTTTAAATGAATGCAGATTGCATCATGGCTTTCTGAGGTGGAACTGACTTGAAATAGTGTGAATAGAAGAATGTGTGAAGCTTTATTTAACAGATCTGATGACCTGTCCCACTAAAAAAAAAAAAAACTGTAAGCGAGTTTAGATTGTGTTTAAATTTGTACATGTGTCCTTGCAGGGCACATCTAGAATAGGGTACAACAAGTTAATATTTGCTGGTAGAATAGGCTTGTGTTGGCACTTAAATAATATTTATTGTTAGTTATAAAAAAACCAAGATGTAAATACCATGTAGTCCATGGGGCCTAATTTCTTCTTTGGACTAAAATGAACAGCAGAAATAAAATTACGAGAAAAAAACAATGACAGAAAATGTAATTTATATTATATGTTTATTATATGTTATAACTCACAATATGAATTGACTTTGGTAACAGGGATGCATGTAGATCCAGCAAATTTAAAAAATGCACTGCAGAATGATTTCCTGGGTATAGCCTATACGTTTATGTGTGTATGTAATTAAATAATTGTATAGGCCTATATTGTTATATTTATATAATTATTTAATTATCTGTTATGCTCTATGTGTCTAGCATGAAGGGACTACAAATTTTCATTAATCATAACCTTAATCCTTAATGTCTGACACAAAAACATTTATTTACTTTACACAAGCAGATCACTTTGGTTAAGATGGAGGTTTAGGCCGCCTAACTTTACTTAAGGTTACAATTAAGGTTGTAACACCTAACAGAGGTCTCCATTTATTCAAATACAGATTTTTCTGTGCACAGGCTACTATATTCAGGTACTGATTTTCCATTTGTATGGTGGTTAGCCTGGACAAATCACAGCTGGGCAGGAGCGCAGATTAGAATACAGATGTGCAAGGTAATTTTTATTTTATTTAACATTTATTAAATCAGGCAGTTTCACTGAGATTAAGATCTCTTTTCTAGATCTCTATAGTCAATGGGGATAGCAAATAAAGAAACAAATACACGTTAATGTTATTTCGATCCATACACACACTAGTTTAAAACTCTATCCATCCATGGCATGGGCAAACCACAGCACGGACATTAAAACAGACTAAGAGACCTTTGGAAAAAGGTCTGTTAGTCTGAAATCCATTCAAATCTATAAGGACACTTACAATATTAATTTACCCAAGTGCATAATATGAGGTTTTTCCTATTGGCAGGATTTGTATGTGATAAGCTGCCAACTTTTGCTCCAATTTTTGCCACTAACCAGACAACTGGTTCATCTTTTAATCAGTTTGGTAGCCCTTGATGTGTTGGAGTCCAATGTAGGACTAGTTTATTTATTTATTTAAAAAAAAACCTTTCCCATAAAACCAGTTTAAAGACATGACATAATTCACTGTTGCTGTGTTTTGTCTAGTTGTGAAACATATGGCAAAAGTAGGGTAAGCAACCCTCTTTTAATTGTCATTTTTTATTGCTAAACTACCTCCTCTTTCCTCTCACCAATTAGGGAATATAAAGAGGATTTGTCTTTAGACTTTCTCTCCGTATGTGCTCCATCTCCCTACTAAATCATTCAACAGCACTGTGCTTCTCATTAGCCCGCTTAGCAAAACTTCCCCAAAAATCAAATAAATCAGCGCTCGGGAATAGAAATTAAAAGTCCTGCCTGCAAGCTCTTGGGAAGAGTCCCCCCTCCCTCCCATCTTCCTTTCGAAAAAGACGAGTACTTAAGATTTAGAGCACTGCAGTCCTGAAGGCTGGCTTAGTTTCACCCCCGGGTTCTGGTACAATGAAGAGAAACCTGAACGCTGGTGTTATGAGACAATCTGTGCTTCAGTATCTTCAGTGTGTGTCTAGTATTGGCTACAGCCCAGTACAGGCTCATCTAAAACACTGAAATGGTGGTGTGATACGTGGGACATACTGGTGGCATAAAAGTCCAAGGCACAGGCCAACCACAACATCCATAGTTTGAGTCCAGCTGGGGGCCTTTGAGATAGCAGTCTCTTCCCATATTTTCACGTCTACTTTATACCACCAAATTCAGGCAAAAGTGCCCAAAAATACTTATTAGTTAGATAATAATGATAATAGGATTTTCAGTTTACTATCACAGAAAAACGTAAACTAAAAACAATATAAGACTTTGTTCTTGCTTAAAAATGACTCAAGTGGTGAATTGATTGTTTAAATCATTTCAGATCAATTTTCTGTTAACCATTTAAATAATAGTTTTAGCTCTAATCGGCAATGTTGCAATAAGCAGGATTGCTTTATGGTAATACTGGATTTCAGATATTTGTATCAATGTAGTTTCTAGAGTTGTCAGGTATTTCAGTCAGTTCATTAGGCAAAAAAGACAATTCCTATCTAGACATCTAATTCAGAAACTGTTTTTTAACATATACATCTACATGTACAGTATGAATGTAATGTAACGATTTTATCCATGTTACCCACACATTGGTGTGATAGTGACAACATGTAGTGATTTACACAGTGGGTTCAAGTTTCACTGTGTATTCTGTAGATAACTTAACTGCTTGATATTAGCCATGAACAGTGGACATGAAGACTAGAACATTAGGCAATTTAAAGCATTTTCATGTTATCGTAGAGACTAAATGTTTGGCAGCTTCTTATTGAGAGCTTTAATATGTGTGTTACTGCTAAATAATGAAGAGCTTTCTGGGCAACAGATTTCCAGGGTGGAGAGAGTCAATAAATCTTGGAACAAAAAAAACCTGCTAAAACATCACCATCCGTAAAGACAAAAAGAGAAGAGAGTCCTACTGCATCAGTGTGTCAGCAATTTCAGCTCAAACTATCATCAGTAATCTGGCCAGAAACAATCCTCTTGAGATTTTTTAAGAGAGTTTTATTTTTTTGTTTATTTCTCCCTCCCCTCTCACTCGCCTCCCAGAACGACCATCGTTTGAATGCAAGCCAACATCTGACTTTGTTTGGGCTCAGTTTGTTTATGGAGGGTGATGGCTAGCCGCTGAGATGCAGGACTCACTTGGGACTGGACCAGTCAAATCTCGTCAGGCCCTGGATGACTAGATGAAACAGCCGTTCAAGGCCCATCCGCATAGGTTTGCATTCAAAAGACAGCATGGCATGAGGCCTGGGAGACGCAACCGCCCATGGGTCCGTTTATAAAAAATAAAAAATAAAAAAGAGAGAGGGTGAAAAATAGCGTGGAGGAATGGAAAAAGAAAAATATGATTTATTTAGCGTGTTTACTGTTTACTCTTTCTTAGAGAGCAGATAAATTTTTTAAACAAAAACTAGATATGAAATCCCAAACGTTACTTTAGATTCCTGTGGAATTTGACTTCATCACTGATCACCTGTTAAAAAGGCAGACTTTGATATCTTTCACCTTCATAAAGAAGCCCATTTTTTTTCCAGGTTTTCTGTATTTAGCAAATAGTTTTACCATCAAAGAGTCAAGAGAGTTCAAGGTTGGATTTCAAGGTGATAAAAGAATCTTCCTCTGATTACTACAGAGTGAATATCTCACAATAACATATGATTAGGCCTCACCAAGGAATATGACTACAAAAATATATAATTACACTAGAGGTGCAGCAATTGCAATTTTCTTGGCCAATTCAGATATTCTTTCTAAGAACTATAATTGACGGCATAAGCAAACGTTTTTCTTTAATTGAAAATTCTGTCTTTCAACATTTATTAGTGTCTCCATTAGCACCAGCATACACATTGGGTCTTCTTCTTGGTCAGCTCAATTGTAAGTTCATAATAAACTATAGTCTATTAAATAACTGCACCAGGTTGCAGGAACTTCTCTGTAATTTGGACATTTGTTATTTGATAATAAAGGATTTTTTACCTTTTTTCTAGAAGGTTGTTTTTTATCCCAACATTTTAATTCTGCTTAACTCTCCACCTTATTTTAGTGTTTACTCACAAACTGCTTTAATCTGCTCACCTCGCTATTCCCTCCACACACACACACACACACACACACACACACACACAAACACCAGTGGCATGGGGTCGGGTAAATTTTTGGCGGAAACCAAGTGAGAGGGGTTGTCTATCTGTTATCAATAGACACGCTGAAAGTTTCATTTACCGACACCCCAAATAGCATCCATAGCCCGCTGCTTCTAGTGCACAGTACAAATAGGCTACGGTTAAGAATAAAAGAAGCATTCACAAGCTCAATCAGAAGAAGTTTTACATTTGTATAGTAGTATTATTTCATCTGAATGACGTATATTGCATGCCCTTATTTGATTGGCTTGGGCATCACCCTGACTAATCACAGTTAGACAGTGGCCTCATGTTGGATTGGTTAATCATTTAATTTTTGCCAACTCTGCCTGACCTCCCCGCGTAGTCAGACTGCAGGTTAGTCTACAGTGGTGCAATATAGTGTTTCACCACACATCCAACGCATGGCATTTAGAGGGGCACTGTTTCACTTGTTGTAGAATACTCAGTGAGAAATGGGGAGGAGATGAAAACTAAATCAAAACTAAAAAGATTGTGTTTTTATTAAAATGACCAATATAGTCTGATAAAAACAGGGGAAGCCTGGCTTCTCTTGGCCTTTGGGAGAAAACGGCACCACCCTGCAGAGTGTATCACACATGCAAACCAAGCAGCCATACTAACGTGTACCCTGTTCCTGCTGAACGACTGACACTAAACAGGTTGGGGATTAGCTAGAACTTGGATGGGATACCTCCTGAGAAAATTATTTGCTTCTTGAAGAGGTGTTGGTGGATGGCATCTCCTACAGCACAGCGATTGTATTAGGACCAGAGGGAAGACAGCACGCTTCAGGAATGCTCTGAAGCATTACGGCTTCAACTCGGTTTTGTTCCATTCTCTGCCCAGAGTCAACTCACACTGGAAGTGTTTCAGCAGCGGAGCGATTAGCTTGTTGTCATTTTTTGTACTTCTTCAAGTGATTACAGCTCTCTGTGAACCGGTTTTGTAATGTTCTCTGCATGGCTTCATATCCCACAAAGAGCATTTCAGAATAAGAGCGTTTTGCCTGCATGATTTGCTGACATGTTCAGATTTTGTTGATTTGGTCTGTTGTCCTTGATTTTTTGTGCTTCCATCATGGTTAAGTAAGGTATGTAGTTAAATTGTTTATTTTTTTGTGTGTTTAACTTCATTGTTGATATACAATCGAGAGTTTGCAGAGAGTGTATTATTTTGAAAATTGACCGGATTCTCTATGCCGTTTCTGTGTCTGCTTCTGACTTCCTGCCCGGTTCATCTGCTCTGTGCTGCTTGACACAGCTTCCATCAAAAATCGACTGGCTGCATATTCTCTGCTGAGCACAGAGAGAGCAGCTTCTGGGACACTCTGCAGCGCTTCTGGTGTAAGAACAAGCATAAACTAGTATGGCAGCCAGCGACTCCTGCGGTTGCAAAGAGCAGTCTGGTTCCATAGAAATAATGGTAAAAAGATTACTCTACTTCTTACCTGATTGATCTTCTTCTATCTTAGTAAACACTTTCCTAATGAGTTTATGGTCTCAATCACTACTTTCAAGTCTTTTTCAATACAGCCATGTTCATTTAGAAAATTATGGTACCATTTAGGGGAAAATACATGATAAAGCAGTGTATGCTTTAGGGCGGACTACCTTGTGAATGATAAGTCGCTACCAAGGTGACCTGTCAATCAAGAAGGGCTGTGTGATGTGACTAAAATACCATCAATATATAAATAGTCATTTTCATATCCAAGTAACAATACAATTTTTCTAATTCAATGAAATATAATTTTCTCATATTTCTCACATTTGTCTGTCATAAAGATGGGTATGCGATTCTGGAGAAATCCAATAACATGAGTGAACAACACAAATAATGTAAATGATGTAACTAACGTTGGCTAGGTTGTGGGTTAGCAAATTGTTGCTACTTCCCGTTGCAAAGCTAATATGAGAGGATGAGACCGATGAGACGGTCCCAGAGCAGCACAGCAGGTGAAGTAGAAAGTAAGCCGAATGTCCATGGGGAAGTTATTAAATGTTCCCCGAGAGACACGTCATGGATGAAACTGCTGGAATAGTGTTGTGTGGCTCATCCATACAACAGACTTCTCTCTTTTGAATGTGTTCCGCATAATGCTTGTATGGTCTGAGTCCTCCTATTCAGTAATATAGTAATTTCTGAGTGAAACATAATCTCCTCCATGTTTATTCTGAATGCAAATTTCTTCCTTGCAACACCAACCGGTAAGTGTGGAAGAACATACCACGGTGAAATTAGCTGGATATTAGTTTTAAGTTGGATATTCAACAGATGTATGTTGAATATCACTTAACTTAAACCTAACTTCATCACAGTGCACAGCGTGGTCCCCTCCCGTTAAGGATGTTTTTCCTCTGTGCTGTCAATGTTCTTGTCTGTCTTCTAGTTTTGCTGCAGGAGATCTCCAGCTAATTGACACACGAGGTCCACCTGGCCTTCAAAGGTGGTCCTTAAAAGCTGCTGTGCAATTGTCAGAGGAGGCTTCTTGATTTGGGACTGCTGGTTTCGCTGCCTCTCAGCAGGGGCATTTCTGTGTTATGTTCTTATGTTTTGGTGTTCTTAATTTATTGTCTAGTTATGTTAATAAATTACCTTGATTTTGTTGTTTTAAAAGGTGTTTATTTGTGTAGAGTTTGGGTCAGTTGTGGGGTGTTGTTCGACCCATATTGCCACCAAAGGTTGGGGCGTAACACCTGATAATTTTACCGTAAAGTGTGGAATTTGCAACAATATAGTTACAATAAATAAACGAATAGAGCATAATTTTAAAACATAGATCATACATTCATTGATGCGTTGTTGAAGTAGTACTTTTGCTTGGCGGCGGCGAGGCGGCAGCAGTCTTGAAGTCGTTGTGGCGTTCGGTGTGACCCCCTGTCGCATCGGTGACAGGGGGTCACACACTACAGGAGCTGACAGCAGCTGTGTCACCCGATGCTGATCTCCAAACCACGTTTATTCAAGAAAACATGCGAAATGTGAAACTGGAAATGAGCGATCCTGCACACGAAACAGCTGTTTGTTATTATAAATATGGCTATTATAAAGAAAAAGAATCTGGTTGAAAGAATAGATTAGCACAAGCAGGTAGCAGGGATTGCCTGAGCTACAGAGGGAGCTTGAGGAGAGTAAAAAGATGCAGCTCCCCCACAACCAGTTAACTCATGACTGTGAGGTTACAACTCACGGCCTAAAAAGGAAAAAAACAAACGCACGTGTACATTTTCAGTTGAGGACTGCAGCTTACTTTGGCTAGCTCAACTCAACAATCAATCATGATTTCAGTTAAATGCTAATGTTGCTGTTACTGTTACCTTGTCGGTGGTCTGCTTGCAGAACACCGGTGCTTTCTGATAAGTGCCGTCGTGCTGTTGCCGAGGTGACATAACTTTCGTTTTACAGTGGTCGAACGGGTACATTACAGAGTTGTTGTTTTCTTTAGCTTGAAATAATCCCACACTTTCTTCTTTGTCCCTGCTTTGCCCACAGCTCCATCATAATCATGTAGTGTTCACAGTGTAAGTGCGATGTGCGACAGAAAAAAATGTCCCTGCGAAACACTGTACTGTAAAGCCCTACTATCATCATACAATACATGTTGCACAGCTCGACAATATAGCTAGTGACTCATATTCACTTCACTGTGTACATTTGAGCAGCACTGTTGAAAAAGCTTATTATCAGCTGCCTGTTCATTCTTTCTGGAAAGTACGTATAATGGGGGCGTAACGTTATAATGCTGCATTTCCAGGTCTTTATTGTAGTTCTGTGACGCTTGTATGGTAGATTTGAATGATCAAAGGTTCAAAAAAGTTCAAGCTATAGATGCTCTTGTCTCTGGTTGTAAAAAATCAACATGGCGGCGGACAAACTCAAGGTTTCTAAACAGCAGTCCACCAACCAATGGGTGACATCATAGTGACTATGTCCACTTCTTTCGCAAAGACTATGGTTTTAAGTCTGTTTTTTGCTAGCCAAAATTAGCATCCAGGTTAAAATCACAGTTAGCACCTTGCTAACCAAGCTAGCTAGCGCCACCAACTTGTCCACATATCATTACGTTAGGGGTGGGAGAAATAATCGATTCTTAGATGCATCCGGATGCAGACGTGGAAGATTATTAATCGATTAACAAATGTCTAAAAATCGATTATTTAAATGTTAACTGATAATTAATGACGTAATGTTAATGGAACGCAAAAGGCGGAACTCGCGGAAGCGCAGCGCCCGGTCCGTCTGTGGAGCGTACACAACAGAGAGAGCAGTGTCCCTCTGTATTCCTCACCGCTGCAGAATGAATAACCACCCCAAAATGTCACAGTCATTAATATCAATGCACAAGTAATTATTTTAAGTTGCGCACCCCGAGCATGGTGACACTTGGCAGCTCTCTTTTTATATACAGTCTATGGTGAGGACGAGCGAGTGAGAAAGCGAGCGGCCGAACGTGATGGTGAAAGTTAGTGGTGAAATATATTAGCAGTAAGTTTCAGTCTGGTAGTAAACGTGCAGCGTAGGTTGCTGTGTGACCATTAATAAAAGTCTGTAGTTTCCCTAACGGCTGGAAAAGTGAAGGCTGTTAGCTGTACAAGGGCTTGCTCTCTGTCCCCCACACCAGATTCCGGACTTTTGGGGACAGAGCCTTCAGCGTCACACAGCCCACCCTCTGGAACTTCATCCCACAGAGATCTGAAATGCTCCCTGTCTGGACACTTTCAGAAATCTACTAAAACCCAGTTCTTTAACGTTACCCCAGGCATTCAGCCTGAATGACTTTTTGTAGTTCTGTCACTGTAACTATGTGCAAAGCTCTACTAACTAGCCAACTACTCAAGGGTTGAGAACATCAGGCACAAGCTTAGACTAACCTGGTGTAGCCTACAGCTCTGTCCTGTACACATACTGTGCAGGACATAGTTATCAGTGCATCCTGATAATTATATTTCAGTTTTCAGGAGTCTGACAGCTGATTGTTAAAGAAATGAGGGCCCATGGAGCTGAGGTTAATGAAGTAAATTAGGTATGCAAACTAGTCCTTTTAAGCTAATTAGGAGATGTTTCTTTTGGATATTAATGGTCAAAATTAAATGCTTAGTAATTATCCAGGTATCCTGTATCGAAAAAAAATGATGCATCAAGATGCATCGATAATCGTTTTATAAATCATAATCGAATCAGATCGTAAGGTGCCCAGAGATTCCCACTCCTACATAACGTCCGGTGCCTGGTTGAAAAAAATCAAGATGGCGACGGCCAAAATGGCAAACTCGAGGCTTCAAAAACAGTAGTCCATGAACCAATGGGTGACATCAAGGTGACTACGTCCCCTTCTTTTATACAGTCTATGCTTACAACTAAGTTCAGCTGAAGGAGTCTGGGGTATAATAGGAGTGCCAATTCTCCAAGTCATCATAATTGAGGTCTAACAGTCCGACAGGTGCAAGCATTTTTAATCCTACTTCCTACTTACACAGACAATCCAAGCTAACTGCACAACTTAACCTACTCTATAATTCATCAAATATGAGATTAATATTTGTGTAAGATGGTGCTTGTACGCATTAAACTTTTCAGAGAAAATGTCTCTCGTAATGAAATCTAACCTTATAATTTATGCAGCACTGGTTCTCCATTAAAACACCATGTAATTAACACCTATGCTGCACATTTAAGTTCCTGATCGTCATTATCATCACAACTGACTGTTAAATCACAGCCTCCCCAAGGCCATCAAAAGTAGCCTATTTAAATTGCAGAACACTAGCAAAGGTTCCTCAAGAGGACACAGGAATGACGGTAAGTGTCCACCATTAAGTGAGTTAATAAAAATATACAAAAGAGGCATGGATGCAAATGAGGGTTACAACAAGACTACTTTGAGGCGACTTTGTGATGCAGCAGCTATTCATCAATGTGGCTGAAGATGCTCTCAACTGTCCTTTGCTTTATCTAATGAAGCCCCCATATGCAAATGAGCCTGCCCTTTTTCCTTGATTTTTCCTCTTCTGTGTTTATAGCTGAATGCGGGAAAGTGGGCGTTACAACATGGCAGAAATGTTACAGCACAACTACTCTAAATTCACTGGATAATGTATGTATAGAGGGCAAGATATAGTATAGATAGTATATATTAGGAATCCCACAACTATTGCTGTTGGCTCTATCTGCATGCACAAAACCATTAAGCATTAAGCCCAAACTGTTTATTTTTAACACCTTTCTAGGGCTGTCTGCCATGTCCTGAAGAGAAAAAACATTTAATGTCATCTAGCTAGTAACTTCCAGTACAGTAGTAAGGATCTTGAGGAGGCTTAGACATTTTATCAAAACACAGGGCCTGCTTACCAGGCATATAGAGAGAAAAGACTTGATAAAGGCTCAAGAACGAAGAGATTTGAAAGCTTAACTGTTTGTGTGCATGTTTCTAAACAAGCTATGCAAAAAGTTGTTTTTTCAAATCAGATGAGGTTTGATTTAAGTAGCTATCGAACAAAGAGATGAACAACCAAATGTCAGACCCCTTTGTAAATGGAGACAAATATTGAAAGTACATCGAAGCGTCACTGCGTCCAGTGTTAGTGGGATTCCCCTGAAAAGCTTCAGCTACAAGGCCGCTCCTTCAATCGTCTAAAGTCTGGGAGTATTTTAGACAGTCAACAACGTGCTACTCCGTGAAAGCAGCATGAACACGTATCCCGGAACACTGATGGCAGCACTGCAAATCGTGTTTACTTTCTGTCTCCACACAAGCACGGCACATTATCAGCACGAGGACATGTAGTCCCTTAAAATGAATTTTCCAAGTATTTCTTCATAGCCTTCATGTTAAAAGTCATTTCTGCCCTGCTGCCGTCGTGGTAACGTAACGTTACAGAGTGTCATTTAACGTTCGGCCGTTCATGTGTTCTGTTTACTTAACAGCCGCATATGAGCGATAAACCGCTGAAACACACAAATACAGACAACAATAACAGTACAGTCTGTGAATCATTTCAGTTGTTTTCTTTGCTCCACACTGACGCAGAAATACATTTGATTATCATACTGCATTACCCAATATTGAAATAAATCCATGTCAAAAACATTTAAGTAAAGTAGCCTTAGTAATGTCTGTTATGTCAATTCACAACAAACAACAATCAGTGAAGAGGAAATTTGATTCATTTTAAGATACGCTGCTATTGTCATTATTGTAATGTTCTTCATCAGGTGATTGAAAAAATTATTGAATAAACATGATTAGGCCATGGCCTTGATTAGGGTGCAGCACTTGTGCACCACGAACAATCCAAAGTCCAGTGTGTGGACACTGAACTCTTCCTTTTCTTGTTCTTCCTCTTCCACTTCCTCCTCCTCTTTCACCTCTTCTTCTTCCTTTTCCACTTCCTCTTTTTTCACTTCAAGTTCTTCCACTTCCTCCTTTCTCTTCATCTTCTTCCTCCTCCTCTTCTCTCGTCAACTTCTTTTTCCTCTTCTTCCTTTTCTCCTTCCTTATATTTTCCCCCTCTTCCACGTCCTCCTCTTCTACTTCTTCCTGTACCACTTCCTCATCTTCTTGATCCTATTCCACTTCTTCTGCTTCCTCTTTCTATTGTTCCTCTTCAACTTCATCTTCTTCCTCCTCTTCCACTTCCTCTCCTTCCTCTTCCTCATTCAGTGTAGTGATGAGCGTCTACACTGCCAGAGTTGTACAAGAAGATCAAGAAGAACCTAGTGACAAAACATGCTCTGCAGAGCAGTTTGTCTGTTTTGGGCTACTGTAGAAACATGGCGCCTTCCATGCATGAGGACCTGCGGTGTATGATAACAATGGCCCATTCTAAGGTAATAAAAACTTAATGATTCATTATGTAAGGAGGATAGTTATTCAGTTTCCCACAGAATGACAGTATTCCTGTGTTTGCTAATAACTTATTTGAAGGTGGGTCTCCATTTTTAAGAACATAGATAGATTCACTTAAATTAGCCAGTTTAAATAATAAAACAATCGAAAATTATTATGTGGAGTAATGGTTATAAATCAATCTATGGGAAACACTGATATTATATTGCATTTTTGTCAATAGATCCTCTTAAATATTACACACTGGACCTTTAAATCAGCTTGACCTATTGGATGACTTGTCAGTAAACTAGGCTGGCATTAGGCTATATTGCTTGTGCAGTTCAAATTCGTACAAACTTTTAAAAAAAAGTATCTCTAGACAAAATATGTCATTGCTCATTGTTACACCAGAGAATGCTACTATAGACACAAAAATAAATGAATAAATAAATAAAACTACACAAACTATAGTTGTCAATGGAATCACTTTGGGTTTGGGACACTAAATATTTTGCACTGTTGTTTGCAACGTAGGCAGTGGTAATGCCAACCACTGTAAAACGCCTTGAAAAAGAGGTCGGACTGCCAGAAAGGTTAGGAACCCCTGCTCTCCCCAAAACAATGATATCAAAGTTGAGAAAGACTGAAAAGTAAAGGTGTCAAGGACTATAGCATAAATGGAAAAGACTGATGCAAATATTTTCATAAAACTGTTATTTAGTGTAATTTTTATGTTCTTTGTTTATTAAATGACTTACTACTTTACTAGTAAAGTCCTAAATTTCTCATTCAAGCAAAAAAAAACCCCACATGTATCAGAAGTATTTATGTTCAACGTTTAAAAGCTTTAGGGTGCATCGCCATTTGTGAGCCAATTTATAAACGTTTGCTTTTAAAAACAGACTTATGTGACCGTTTTTCATACAAGAAAAACTCATTATTCAAACAAATATGCCAAACAAACAAATATACACATGAATGTGAAAAGGTCATTCTCACATCCAGATATTCTACTGGCCTTGACACAACAGCACCACAGTGTCATCTAAGATTTCCACTTTGCTTTGCAAAGTCAACTGCAGGCAATGCACTTGTGCACATGCACGCACGTACGCACACACCCCTGTGGTTACAGAATGACATTCATCATCTTTGTTGAAAAATAGCTTTCAGTTAATGCAGACTCTCACAACCTTGAAGTCTAGATTCTATGTGAAGACAGTAAATGCAACTGTTACTTGCAAAAAAGTCACATTATAAGAGCTTCTAAAAAAATTCAGAGTCTCTATAATAGATATATAGAGATATAGAGATAGATATAGAGATAGATATAGAGATAGATATAGATATAGAGATAGATATAGAGATATATACACTGTACATTGATACTGATTTATCTGTGATAAGCTAAGATGGTGGCGCGGTTAAGACTGATTCTCAAAAAGCAGGAAATCTTGGATTCCAGAGAGTTAATGACTCAGCGTTTCAGTCTGAGGACATTTGTGGCCTTGTGGGACCTCTTGGTGAAAATTGAAACCTTTGACTCAGGGATGTTCACAGATTGATGATGTGGGAGTTAAACAACAAGAAAGATAGAGAAAAGTGCTTGAAAGTAAAACACAGCAAGCATCCTGTATAGTCAGCTAAAGGTAGAAGAAAAATGAATTAAATAGAAGGAGGAAGAGGAGCACTGGGTTGTAGAGTGTCTTCATGGAATTACATGATTATAGTTCAATAGAAGTGGCAAATAAGTCAAAGTGTGTATAATGAAGAGAGAGCTGAAGAGTCGGATAACATATTGCCAGACAGCAGCCATTAGCCAGAGGCCTGCAAAAGCACATCAGTGGGAAACTCAAAGACATAGAGAGGCCACAAAGAAAGACAGCGGGAAGAGAGAGTGAGGGTTGGAGGCAGAGATGTGAAAGGAGCGAAGGAGAGAGTGCAGAGTGGAGTGTGGAGACTGATTGCCGTTGATCTTCACAATAAGCGGGGCCGACAAGCGGCGAGCGCGCCTCTGCTCCGACACTAATTGCCCGTGAAAGGTGACCCGCGGTGAGGCGGAGGCGCTCAGCTCCCATCGTCCTCGCCGTGCGACGTCCGCCCTGATCGCACGCGACACCAGACAGCCGAGCCGTCACACCAGCCACCAGCCCCACCAGCTCAACAGCCGGAACCCATCCGGAGAGAGACAGCCAGAGAGGGCTGAAAGAGACTGAGAGCGGGGGGTGGAGGATAGAGGCTGATAGGACTGAAGGAGTGAGAGGGAAATAAAAACAGGACATGGGACAGAAAGAAAAGACCAAGATAGAGAGTTAAAAAGGAGAGAGAGGAAGAGAGACAGACGAAGCGAGGATCGACAAGAGGGAAACACTAGTGTGAAGGAGAGACAGAGAGAAGACAAAGTGTTTTGTTAGGAACGGATGAAATGAGAATGTGAATGACAACAATTTAAACTGATTGCAGCGTGATCTTGCTACCCACTAATTTGTATTTCAAAGAAATAGATGGTGTTGACTGTGTGTGTGTGTGTGTGTGTGAGAGTGAGAGAGAGTGAGTGAAAAAGAGAAAAAAAGAAGGAGAGAGTGGGTAATAAGGAACAATCACTGATTTTCACCACAAGGCTGGTTAACTGTTAATAAAACTGTTGTATTCAAATATTTTAATATACACTCTGACATGGTTTTCTGAAGTTTTATTGTAAAAATTCCCTTGGTCCCTTCCTAAAAATGTGACAAATAGTTATTCCATTATGGAAAAATCTGCCAAAACTTTTCTTGATTAACTGATTTTGTTGATAAAATGTCGGAAAATTTTCCCGCTATAATTTCCTAGAGCTCATTTTAACCCCACATCTAACAGAAAAGTAGCATATCCTTCAACCGGAGAATATTTCACATATTTGCATATAGACAATAAAAATAAAGGATTATGGCAAGGCATGGTATCGGCAGAAAAATATTAGTATATTAATAAAGCAGGGAAGAAATAAATGAACGAAGAAGGGGAGAAAATCCCAAAACAACCAGATTTAAGTAAAAACAGAAAGGTAGGCCGAATCAAACTGCAAAAGATGAGTAAGAAACTGAAAGGGAGAATGATGCACTACAACTTGCTGAATGATTTCTGAGGCACTGGAGAGTAAAAGCAGCAGTCAGGGTGGCGACAGGGCCGCAGTCACCCCGACAGACGCAAGAGGATAGAGAAGTGTGAAAAACACCATAATGGTTACAGATGAAGGGGGGTGGGTGCCATGAGATATAAGAGAGAAGAGAAGGCTATACTGTGAGAACTGGGAGAATAAAATGGCTGGCTGGAGTAAGTGGACAGTGTGTGAAGCTGCAGGCCCTCTTCCTTTATCAACACTAGGTTTCTTCACACAGAATAAACCTAGTCTAAACAGGAAACTGGGAGTGGACTGGAAAATTGAAAACAATTTTACATGTAGCCAAATGTAAATGTGTGATTTTACAAAAATGCACTTTTCCTCACTGGAGCACACAGACCACTTAATAAACTTGCTATTTTGTAATGGCTTCCCGTAACATTTATCAACTAGTTGGAAACTTCCAGAAGCCTTTTTATTATTGATTTTCCCTACTTTTCATTGGTTTTAAGAGGTTATGAGAGGATAAAGAAGAGAGACAAGCCTGGATCTTTTTACACAGTGGAGCCAGACAGCTGGAGCCCAGCGTGGGGGAAGGAGTGTGGGCAGGCTACAGACCGTTTTCCCAGCACAGATACGGATATATTGGAATGCAGTGGCCATTAATAACAACTCAGTTGTCATCTGCACAGTCATTGACCCCCAGACCGGTCAATATGTGTGGAGAGAGTGAGAAAAATTGCGTG
Organism: Lepomis gibbosus; assembly: GCA_029875015.1. Lineage (NCBI taxonomy): Eukaryota > Metazoa > Chordata > Actinopteri > Centrarchiformes > Centrarchidae > Lepomis > Lepomis gibbosus. The sequence continues at coordinate 8,486 of JAPMOB010222649.1, read as the reverse complement.
TGTCCCCGTGTGTATGTGTGTTTGTGTATGTGTACAGTGGCATGAGCCAAATCTGATGATGCTAAATCACATATAAAAACATCTGGCAAAACATATAAAATGTGTATAAATGTGAATTACATACATATTGTAGGTGACCATATACAGTGCATTTAGTGAAGTAATTCTGGATTTAAACATGTATGTATGTGTGTGTAACCGAGGGTTAATTCAGTTTGTGGTTAGCACCACCCTTTGGTAGTGCACAGTATTGTATAGTGGCAACACTTGCATGTGTAGATCCTGTTAATTAACCTCTTTGCATGAAGGCTTCTGAAATTATGTAGTCATATTAAGGATGATACATGTGTTGGTGAAAACCTTTATTTATAGAATGATTTGTGGTGTTAAGTCAGCTGTCTTTTCTCTGCTATAAGCATCTAAAACAAAAATAAAACAAGAGTTATAATGAAAACCCTCATCAGCAATTTGACTGACCGTGTCCAACACTAAATGTCATATTAAATTGAAAGGCTATTCTTCAAGATAACATCTGAGCAAAGAAAAATACACAGTACTTGTGGAAAACTGCAAAGACATATTACATTTCTAATGAACCCTTAAAAAAAATCATAGTGAACAAAGTGTCCAAAATACCAGAAATGGCAGAAAATAAGCAGTTATCCCAGTTATCTTCTCAATTCAATAAATGTGCCTTTTGTATACCAGTAATCATCATATTTCATGCTGTCACTTTCTGTCTAATTGCTCACCTTCCAAACATACTTTCTTAGCTATCCTACTGAGCACAGCGCAGGAAAGACAGACACACATCCAATTAAAGAGACTGCAGTGCTAGTTTTAGTTACCTGCACCAGGAACACCTGACAAGTTAATCCTCAGCAATCATGTCATTTCTCAAGCAAGCGACATTACGAGGCCTGCATGTGTTAATTCTGTGAGTGAACATGGCAAACAATGCTCAACTCATGAAAACTATCAGGTGAACACTGTGAAGTTTCAACAAAATGTGCAAAATAAGATGTTCAGTTGTTGTCTGCTAAAGACTGGAGATGACTGTAAATCTGCAGGCTAGTCTGCAGCCAGCTGTGAGGCGTCCGTGCGTAAGGGTTAGGGTTTGATTTCTCCCTGCCAGGCAACTTTATTTCCAACCTCGACTGAAATGACGACAGGTTTGTTAAATCAGATGATCAAACACTCAAAAACGGTTGGTGTCCAGTTGCTCAGCAATGTTAACAAAATGATACACATGACCATGGTTAAAACATCCTCCCCACATCTCCAAAAACATATAGCAAACAAATAAGCATAAACTACACTGCAAACATTCTTCTGTGAATTGCTCCCTTTACTAAAATCAAAAATGTCTCTAAATTGAAACGCTCAAAGGAAAAGTTACATGTGCATGTGGAACATTTAAATAGATGATAAAAATCCATTAAAACAATCTTAAGTGCAAGAAATGTACCCATTATTTGGTGTTTTGTAAGTATGAAAACCATGTTGAAATAACTTTTTACTATTATAAATAACAACATCAGCCAGTACAAGGATAATGAAAAACAAAAACAATGCCCTTGTAGTGGTCACATTAAACTCCACTTAACTATACAGAAAGAAACATGTTACTGCAACAGATGAGCAAGAGACACATACAAGGATCATCTTTGTACAGCATCTTCTTAAAGCCACACTCAATTTTATCACACCTTTGGATTAAAAAAAGACTTTACTATAAATTTGTATACGTTATGGGAGCCAAGCATTAGTTCTACATGTATTCTGAAGCTTTGAAATATTGTTTTGCTCTTTTTAAAAATGTGTCTGCGTTTAGACGTGGGTTGAGAATATTTGAAAATATTTTCCTTCTTTAAAAATGAAGCTATTCAAAAAAATGTCGCATCTACGTGGGTAAATTAAATGACGACTGAAACTTTAAAATTTGTTTACTTCCTCCATCTGTGAATTTATCTAGATCTGCAGCTTTGATGGAGCGATTTTTTAACCTGAGTGTTGCACTAATCTCAGGCTGGAGATGATAATCAAGGTTCCAAAGTTCTCCAGTTTGGCTACATATCCACAAGCCATCCAAGGGACTTTCTAATTAAGAAGTTACTGCTGAGGCACTTTTGGTTCTTTTTTAAGCAGTTAAAAAAGTTCCTTAACTTCCCCAAGTCCTGTACACTTTATAGTGCTGGAGCATCAACTCTCAAAGTCAAGGAGCTTTGCTAGTTTTCCCCTGGAGACCATCCCTGAGATTTCCCTTTGCACATTTCCGCAAGACTACTGAGGGTGGCGAGTGATAACGCGGTTTAAGATGCTAACACCTCGCCATTAACATGTGGCTAGTCCTAGCGCCCTCTCATCAGCACCCCGAGGGTTTCTTCCTCTGAAATGCTCTTTTAGCAGCTCCCTGACAGGCGAGCGCTTGGCTTTCTAGTTAATTAAAGGGAAAAACATGGCCTTAACTGGTGCATGGTCGCGCCCAGTCTGCATAATGGGACGTAATTAACTTCCCCTCATCGTTACTTCACTTCAAAGGGTCGCTTTTGAGTCAGCCATGCAGACACACACAGACGTTAGAACACACACACACACACACACACACACACACACACATATATAAGATGTGTATTTATTACTGCTTGTGAGCACAGATAGGCCCAGAGAAAAAGATCCCTATTGCTCTCCTCTGGGAGTTCTATACAAGAGCCTGAAATGTCGGGTAGATCCTACAAAAAAATGGTTTATTCTAACTTGAGAGTGAATGTTGATAACATGAACACACACACGCACAAACACACATTCTATGTACTCTGTAGTACAAAAAACAGGATCTACAGGTTTGAATATGATATTTAATCTCAATGCATGTTTTGCTATCTTGCTTCCTCTCCACTAACTTAATCTGCCCCCATATGACAAAGAAAGTTAAATCCATCAAGAGGGAGGACAGACTTTTTAAAGCACCTCTCATTCTCCACTTCCTCTGTACTTGTACCTTTTTGCTGTCCAAAGGCTAACAGTAAAGTTTGAAGGTAAACCTATAATAATACTAATAATACTCAATAGTTCTTGATAATTTTTGTAACAATAAAATGGAATCTTTTATAATAATAAATAATCTTTAATTATAACATGTAACGATCATTGTTTTATTTTTTCTGTATTACTCCCTAATGTACACATGATGTTAAATAATTAAATATGATGACAAATCAACGTCATAACTTACTCTTACCACTTACTTTTCCAATGCTATTTGCTTAAGTGAGAGTTCATCTGCTCTCAATGATTACATTGAGCCAGCACTTCCAGCTCAGTTTATAACGATTTCAATTTCTGTCAGTGCTTAAATCTTGAACTCCTTTCAGCACTTTGTCACTTCAACACATAATTCAACTTCTCTGGCCCTTACACTTAAACACTTCAACTTTATCCAGTAACACAGTTGAACTGAAACTTCAGCTTCTTTCAGCTATTCTGTTTTCACTGCTATTTCAACTTCTTTCATAATTGTATGTCGCCTGACTCTTCAAATTATTTCAGTATTTTAATTGTTTTAAATGTTTTAACACATTTTCATCTGTGAGCACACTTTCTGATTTCCTCTTTCCTCTTCCATACCCATCATACATTTATACACTTACATATAAACACACAGTAAATGCACAAATTTGTGCGCACACACACACACACACACTTTTACAGCACCCCACAGCTCGTTCCTTGCTGCAGTCCAACACTATGGGGAGAAAATAATCTGAATGGTGACATCTGCCACATGCATTTGGCCGCCGACATCGAGCTGAGGCCAATGTTTCGGAGAGACTTTTTCCACCCCTTCTTCCTCGACCAAACCAAGTTACCGTGAATTTCCCAGCTGTGAGTGAACAAGCAGGCGACAAGCATCGGCCAAATCGGACTGATGGCTGGGCTCTGTTTGCCTTTTGCTGTTATTTATTCATGTGTTTATTCTTCCTGTCGTTATCCCCTCTGATCCAGCGCCCTTCATCCTCTCCTGCCCCTCCCCCAGGAGCCAACGAGGAAACACTGTCTTCTTACATCAGGTGTGATACGTACCCACCCCAATTCCTGTTTCTGTGTCCTTGTCTGTGTCTGATACGGAGAAATTGTCCAGTTTCTTTTAGCTGACTAAATTATTATAAAATTAATATATATAAATTTAGGCTTAATTTTTTCAAACTAACAAAGCTTTGGCTAAAAAGTCAAATACTGCTTGAGAGTAGAAAGTCTTTGTTTTGGCATTACAGCAGTATAGTTTAACAGTTTTTGAACTTGTGTCATACAGTCATCACAAACTTTTGACAATTCTCACCCAGTATTTCTGACATAGCAGAAATCTGCTTGGTGGCTACTGATGGTGGTGATGTTGACCATGATGCCCTGAACAGGGTCAGCGGTGAACGGTCAAACAGTGAGTGCCAGCAGGGGGTCCAACCCGAGCTCTTGTGACAACACAGACTGGCCCTTCATTGGTCACCAGTGGTGGACCTCTCTTACACTTGTATTATCTTGTGTAAAGTCAGTGAACCACACAGATACACACACACACAGAACCCCCCCCCCCTTGCCTCATGGTGAACAGTTGCCATGTCACAGTTGGTTGTCCCTGGATGAGCTCCACGGTTACCCTGAATTTACATGTGTGCTAATTAGACTGGAAGAAATGATTGGCTGCTCACAACATTGCAGTAAAGAGGGCCCAGATGCATATACAAACACACGCACATACACACGCTCGCCTGCACACACATACACATATGGGCACCCACATACACAAAGCCCTTGTGGACAGTAATGCATTAGGGCACACCCCATCGCACCGTGTCAAGAGACACACCTCGGCTGAGTTTGGGTTCTGTCACATGTGATTTACTCGCCATCAGACAACCTCACATCCCTCCCTTCTCCCTCCATGTCCTGTGTCCGTGTGTGTGTGTGTGTTTGCAGTATTTCCTCCATACTGGGATTGGGAGTTGTTCTTATGAATGTGCAGCAGTGAGGGCTATATCAAGTATATAGTATGTGCTTTATGTGTGTGCATGCGTCAGGGTGGTTAGCACTGAAACCCCCACAGAGCTACTCCATAATAGTCCTAAATCAGCCTTCTAATAATAACATCTCACCCTGTGTTATTCCTGCTGCAATCCTATGTGCTCAGGCCCCCCAACCTCTGCCAAATAGCCCCTTTTGATGTCTCCACTGCTGGCAGGACACAGCAAGCTCTTTACCCCCAGCCTCACACAGCCATACAGTGTGAGGAAGAAGTGAGACTGAGCATATGGAGAGTGAGGCGATGTCCACACAACCATGCAGTGTATCAAGTATACAGAGCCATTCCCATTTCCTCTAAAGACGGGGAAGGGGGGAGCGGAGTTCTTCTGTGCCGTTAAGAACATTTCTTTAAACTTTTTATCTAAAGGGGAATTTAGGTGTGTTAAATGAAATCTGCTTTACTTTTACATTCACACAGATTTTACAAAGTAGATTTTTTCCCCTCCTCCCTGAATGTTATTGAACAGTGTTTTTCAGCTGGTGAGCTGAGACCCTAAAAGTGGGTCAAGAGATGTTCTGCCAGAGCCATACTCAGAAGAATGTTATTCAATAGACCGTCATCTCACAGACAAGGTCAAATTGGATTACTCAGTGTAGAACCTCTGTGTTCTTCATTTTCACACCAGTGCTGAATACTGTCTGCCTCTAGCTTTGGCTTTAAGGTCAACTGTTCACAAGTCCTCTCAATGTGTGTGTTAATATGCGTGTGTGTGTGTGTGTGTGTGTGTGTGTGTGCATGTGAAATAGAGGAACACACATAGTAACAACAGCAACTCCATGCCAGAGCACGATTAAAATATTGCTGAGACACCACTACTTGATTTAGTCAGACACGAAGGGAATACTCCTTCAGCACTACGTCAAGCCTTCACGCCCTACTTTCCTTTTGCCACACACTTTTTCTTCCCCTTTTACTAATTTCCTTGTTTTTCTTTTACACAGGAAGATGAGCAACAGGGCATTGATTTAAGTCGTAGTCTCTAGGAAAAGAGCAAGTTTCCACTCAAAATCCTGTTAAATAATTTGATTACTTATGCACGTGTTTAAACATGGACATATTCACAGTAATTACAAATGTTTATGTACATTTCATGCATTGCAAATTCCAAACCATCTGTTTGTGTGTTATAATAAGTTGTTTGACTTAATTAAAATTTTCTGTTGGCCATCTTCTGCATAGCTCAGACAGAACTTGCATTATTGGTACAAAATGTTACCACTAATACAACATGTTTGTTGAGTCTCGTTTCATCAAGTTGTCATGACTCTCTCGTGATTATTTTAGCATTTGTTACGCTGTCGAATCGTGCTCAAATGTTAGAAAACAGAGAAGCGTGGCGAAGCTAAGGGCTGAAATGATTAGCCGATTAATCAATTGGTCAGCCTACAGGAAATGAAAGGGCGACAATGTTGATAATCCATTAATGGTCTTTTGTCAAGAAGAATTACAAACATCCGCTGGCTCTCAAATGTGGGAATTTGCTTGGTTATAACAAATCAAACATTTTAAAGTATACACAAATAATCAATCAGTCAAAGAAATATTAGCTGCAGCTCTAACCCAATTTGGATTCACACACAAAGCACTGTTAAAACAGGTTTTGCACCAATTTGCCAACTGATCCTCTAAGCATGCCATAAGTATGACCATTAAAAACATTACACACTGAGAGCACACAGCTTTGTACACTGAACTTTGCAAATATGTAGCTATGTTATTGCTCATAATCCTCCTGGTGGGAGATGCTTGTGGAAACACTATGTAGTGTTTTTTTGGCCTTGCAGAGACAGATACAAACAAACAGAAAAGAGATGTGTGTCTGTTTTAACACGCAAGCACACTCAAAAAGAGCTACAAATAACACAGAGAGAAATCATACGTAAAAGAAAATGTAAAAGCATAGAAGCTCAGAGGAAGCGCAAGTTAGTGCGTGTGTGGAAGCATGTGAAAGAGAAGAACACTAACAATGGTACATTTGAAAAGGAACAAAAACTGTTTTCAATTTTGGCCTCCCTCAAAGGTTCTGAGGTATCATCCCTCCAGAACGAGAAAAAAAGGAAACCATCCAATTTAGGAAAAGAGGGACGAGCGAGGGAAAAAAAATTGAAGCCCCAATTACAAGTAATTACCACTTTTCGCTCTCAACATGGTGGAATGATTTGATGCCTTTCAGAGGGTAGTCTGGTTTAGCTCAACACGGACATCTCCTTCTGTCTTGTGTTAGTCTTTGGCGGTGGTTAATGCGATCATTTGGTGGAGATAAAAGACGGGGCGGTTAAAAATGATGGCGCTGGAGCCGGATCTGCTGGCTATAAATCACACAAGGTGGTATTGAGATGAAGTGTAGGTACGTGCCGCGACAGCCTTTCACAGCGACCAAGACCAGAAATGATAAAATAAATATATCTCTGAGGCACTCCCGAGGTGGGGCTGTGTCTGTGCCTTGGAGCTGGCCTTGCAATAGTGGAAAGACATCCGTCAGCCAACTTTCTTCTGTTCACATACTGGTTTCGATAAAAGTATGGGAAATTACAGTGTTACAGACCAATTCTCAAATGGTTAAATGTGAAATCTTTTTGTCCACTTGCCTGTGATTTCCATTTCATATTCCTGCGGTTACAAACACATATCACTGCTACTAATGAGTGCAATCAGTCAGCGGAGTGTCTGGCAGAAAAGGCCTCTATAATTGTGTCTTTAAAGCACCAATATTTAGTGACATGTTGACATCAAACACCACTACATCACACATACACAAATAGCTTTTGTGCAAGAAGAAAGGAAACAACTCTCATATAATAAGTAACATAGATAAATAGTTCTGAAACAATAAGGTAATAAACAAGAATCAACCAACAACGATTTTCTTAATCGATTAATCATTTGAGCTCTCCATCTCCAAAAATGCCAGAACAGTGATTAGTTCCATCTACTCAAGTGAGGATTGGTTGCTTTTCTCTGTTTTCGCAAAGTGAATGAAGCGTGGGTTTTGGACTGTTGATCAGACAAAACATGCTATCTGAAGACATCACCTCGGGGTTTGGTGAGTGAAAGATTTTTCTGATATTGTATAGAATTAACAATTTATAATCAGCAGATGAATCAGGTAAATGATGAATATTATGACTGCTACATATATAAAGACATTTACGTACAAAATCTGGCTCACTGGGCCAGTAATAGCGATAAGTGTGTGTCTGTGCTGATGTGTGTACACTGAACACGGACACAAAAGACAGTTTTTCACCTGTGGAGAGGCTACTATGAAAAGCAAACTTGTTTTGAGGGTGACGTGACCCCTCTTACACCTCACATCACAACAAAAGCCTCTGGAGACAGGCAGGGAACGTCTGTCTGTCTCAGAAAGCCTGCTCCTCTTAGGCAACACACACACACACACACACAC
>JAPMOB010222647.1:0-15956 GCA_029875015.1 Lepomis gibbosus | reverse complement strand
ATAGCGGTTTCACTATCCCAAAACGCCGGATCCGTGTGGACGAAACGCCAATACGATAAAAAATGTATGCGTATACAGCGAAACGCGTCGTCGTGTGGACGGGCCCTTAGTCATGACAGCTAAAATATCTCACATAATCACTTCAGTGATTGTGCCTCCAAAAACAAAAGCACAAGTGAGTTTATTGAGAGCTTTTAATTTGAAAAGCTCTAAAGAACATTCAAAAGAGTCTCTGGCTTGCTTGACACACCTCTGGAAAAAGCTGTCAGTAAACGTGTGATTGGGTTCCCCTGAATTTCCTCTGGGAAATAAAAATAGGTTTATGAATGAGAGAGCAGTCACCCCACCTGGATTTGGTCTACAAAGTGCAACTTTGACCCAGATTGATGTAGGGCAGTCCGAGCACATACTCAACTGTAGTGAAGGTACACCGTCACAGAGCCCCTTCATATACATTTTAACTTCACTGTAAAAAAACCCAAACAGTTTATGTCCCTCTAACACAATATTTTCAGAAGATCTGTTGGGTTTTTTTTTAAATTCCCTCTGTTACCTCTCCCCAATATTAAGCTTGGAGCAAACCTGAATATAAAATGTTACATGAAGTGGGTTTTTATGCACTGCTACACTTAAAAACTGTAGCTTTACTTGCAGGCATACTTGATTTTATGCAGGTATTGATTCTGTCTTTCTTTCAGCCCAGCAGTGACGTCATACACCAACCAAGTGGCCTTTCCTCCTCTGGCCCAGTCCACTGTGTACTCAGCCTTCCCCCAGACTGGCCAGACATACGGCCTCCCGCCCTTTGGTTAGTCCCCACTGCTACTTTAACAGCTTATTTTAACACTGTCTGCTCACTAAAAACCCAGCATCACACCTTTTTGTTACTTTATTTTAGAGGCCTTACTTTGTGTGCTTTGGCGCTGTGGAATCAATTTGCTTTTGATCTCTGCTTGAACACAAAGTCCACATCTTGACTGAAGGACCTGGTTGTTTTAACTTTGCCTCGCCTTCAGTCACCCACTCCTCTCGCTGCCTCTTTCATTCTCTGCTTCTATTGCTCTCTTTCATCTTCAGGTGCTATGTGGCCAGGCATTAAAACAGAGACAGGGCTGCCTGAGGCACCCTCTGGTGGCCAGCCTGGGTTTCTCAGCTTCAGCACTGCATATACCTCAACCCAGCCAGGCCATCTGCACTACTCATACCCCAGCCAAGGCAAGCTGCAACCTCACTCTGTCTCACAAGATAACGCTGTCACACTGTCCTCAGATAAGAGAAGCACTCAAAAATAAAGGAGAACTTGCAGCAGCACAGCTCTATTTTCCTTTCTTGTTGTTAGCTACTTCAAATACTATGTAAAAATACTTCTTTCCTCTGGCACTGTTTTTAGCTGAGCTCTTTCTGTCTCCAGGCTCAAGCTTCACAACATCCAGTGTGTATTCTAGCATCCCTTCAGCTACAGCTGCCACCACAACCTCCACCACGGTGGCCCACCAGGTAAGGAGAAAGTTTTATAGAAAACTCTTTCTGTGTATGTTAATTGTCATGAATCCTCCTACCCATCTCGTACTGTGTTGATCGCTGCTATGTATCATCATTTCTTTGAGCTCTGTGACTGTGTCAAATCTCTCCATCCCTTGCTTGAGACAGTCACTTTTTTCCCTTGACTGCTGAGCGGAAATCAGCAATCGTGAATTGCCATGTCATTAGCTGCAGCATAACTGCATGTTAAAGAGAATTTTTATGGAGTATTTGAATTGATTTTTCTCCTCTGTTTTTAAAATAAATTGTGCTTAATGTAAATGGTACAGGTTTTTTTGTTTTTTTATGTTTTGAAATGCACATGAACACTGACATGATAAATCTGGCCTCATGTCCTTAGGATCCTTTATTTAACTTTGGCAATAGGCTTAACTTGCTTATTGATACAGATTATTGGTGTTAATCAGACTGCCTATGTGGTTCTTTTTCCACCACCCTGTTGATCTCAATTGTTTTTTTTAATTCCTCCAGGAATTTAGTAGCTACAACTCTCTGGGACAGAGTCAGTTTTCTCAGTACTACACTCTTCCACCCAGCTACGTACCTGCCGGCCTGCCCAGCAGCGATGACCACGGTGCCGTTGTGGGAATGGCTGGATATTCAGCTGTGAAGTCTGAGCAGGCCGCCTCAGCTGGACTTCCTCCCAGAGGTACTTTCAGTAGTTTGATTTCTTTATTTCTGTTTAACATTAGTGGGAGATTACATCATTACGGCTCTTTCAAAAGCAACATGTGATTTAGATTGAGTATCCACATGCATTAATTTGAATTACTTCATTCATTCTGCAGCATCCTCTGCATTATTTATATGGAATTGTAAATCCTTGTGCAAGTTGAAGACAGAACAGAAGAACTTTATTATTCAGCAACTAATATCCCACTTTCTTGCACTAAGATGCGTCCCCACCAGAGAATCTCCCGGCAGGTGCAGCCCTTCCTAATAGTGTGGCTCTCCCCACTGGAGCCAGAGATCAGGACGAGGTTGGGCGCAGGAACTCTGTTGGCAAAGCCAAAGGGAAGGGCAAAAAGTCTGATAACTCCCCACCTGCTGAGAGTGACCTGGAGGTAACCAAGTCAGCAGTTGACTTATCACTGCAAACATAAACAAACCACTAAGCAAAACAAAGCTAAACCTGTGTAGTCTGGAACAAATCACACGGTCTCTGTAGCCTGGAGCCTTCTGATGTAAGAACTAACTACATGAAACAGTTTTCTTTTTTTATCACTTAGATTTTATTGGATCTTTTAGAAAGAAAAACAGCAGATAAAACATCATATTCAGGATTGTAGATGTTGTATAGCACTGCATAATTTTATTTTAGTTTCCATGTTTGGTAGAGGATACAGAACAGCAATAGTAGCAGTAGGTAAAAATACCATCTTGTGATAATTGAATCTAACGATTTAGTTGTAAATCATTTTTCCAGTCATTCAAAATGATTTTTATAATTCAAAGTGTAATATTATTCTTCCCTGCTGTTTAAGCGCATTTTCCTGTGGGATCTGGATGAGACGATTATTATATTCCACTCACTGCTCACTGGATCCTACGCACAGAAGTTTGGCAAGGTGTGTTTTATGCAAATAACCCAAAGGTCAAAGTAAACAACATAAAATGAAAAGGTCTGACTTGGTATATTTATCTGTTCAGGAACCAGCAACAGTGCTGAACTTGGGCTTGCAGATGGAGGAGCTGATCTTTGAGCTAGCAGATACTCACCTCTTTTTTAATGACCTGGAGGTACAGTGAAATGCATTCAGACTGGTGTAGCCGTGGCAGGGAAGGAGATTTGTTACTTCTGTCTGCCAGTCACATCAGTTGGCACTAACCATGTTTAATGAGAAACCTCACCCTATTTTCCTACTAACAAATATTATAATGAACTTCCTGATCTCTTGTCAATCATCTCTTATGAGTTCTGGAGAAATTCATGCATAGATAGAAAAGGGTGGAGACACAATGGACTGTCAAAACCAGTAAAACTACATTAATGGAAAACATTCACATCCAACAAATACTTACTAAGAGGTGCTCCTTTCACTCATGGGTGTCAAACTCTAAGCCAATTAAATGGCAGCTGATGAGGCTTTTGCAAAGGTCCATTATCTCAAGCTTTTTAACCAGATTCTCTCATCTCAAATACATGATTACACAATTGGTTTGTTTTCTTTAAGGAATGTGATCAAGTCCACGTTGAGGATGTTGCCTCTGATGACAATGGACAGGAGCTGAGGTGTGTGATATGCTGTCCTGTAACTAATGCACACTATAATATATTGACTAGATCGTCACACACACTGACCTCATTAAACATCAACAAGTGTTTCTCCCTACTTTAGTACCTACAACTTCTTGGCCGATGGCTTTAATGGTCCCAGTGGTGGAGGGGCATCAGGAACCACCACGGGGGTCCAGGGAGGGGTGGAGTGGATGCGAAAACTGGCCTTTCGCTACCGCAGACTAAAAGAGATCTACAATAGCTATAAAGGGAATGTTGGAGGTGAGTTTGCATCAGTAACACCTGGAGTATGAAACCACAGGCATGCAAGAAAAAGTCTGCTCAACATTTTTTCTAAAGAATACAATAGTGTCACACGGAAACCTTCTTTAAAGTAGAAAGTCAGCAGACTGTACAGAAGTTCTTCTACCATCGAGACTCTTGTGAAACATGCAAGAATGGCTTGTTTTCCTCAGTAAAAAACCTTGGAGCAATTCCAAACTTGTTTGACAGTGAAATTAGTCCAGTATCCAAAAGGTAAAATTAAGCAAACACTGACGCACACATTTCTCAAATTTATTCTGGCCACATCAAAGAAACAAGGGAATGTTTCAGTCCAGCGGCTAAAATAATCAAATAACTCTGTGTCTGTGTTGAAGAACAGTGTGTGTCTGCCAACTTGTGCCTTTTTAAATATCAAACTGTGGAATTATGTTTTTAGGGGGGCGCCATCAACCACAAACATCTGGAAACAATGAAAAGAGAATGATGTTAGATTTACTTGTTTTTCCTGAGATGCTCATAGTGGTATCTAAATCTTTCTGCACATCACATGTTGTCTCATTCAGGCTTGTTGAGTCCCATGAAGAGGGAGCTGCTTCTGCGGCTTCAGTCTGAGATCGAGAACGTTACAGACGCGTGGCTCAGCACAGCGCTCAAGTCTCTGCTGCTCATCCAGTCCAGGTCAGAGCAGAACACGCTTTTATTTTCCAAAGTGTTTAAGATCATAAAAGTAAAAGTGTAAATTGTGCCACTGTGAATCTCACTGGCTGACTTTTGTTACACACCATACTTCAGTCATTGTGATTAAGGTGACTGCTTTAGTTAGCATTTAACCATCAGATTTAGTAACACACTTCCTGCTTAGTAATTTATTTCAGATTAAAAAATGTTATTTTCATTTCAACAGACATTTGTAGACATTTAAACAAAAAATAAATGCATAAATAAAAAGTAATGGTAATAAATTAAACAATCTAACGATATGTGGGTTCTCCCACAATGTCGGACCACACGCTACCTCTGTGACAAATGTGATCTGCACAAAATGTACCAGAAATAAAATAAACACTGCCAGACAAAAGTACTGTATAAATTCATATAAATAAAAAAGAAGTGAAATAAAATCCAAATTGTATTTGTTTTATCATATTTATGCGAGCTTTAAAAGGCAATGTTTCTGCAGAAGGTAATGCATTTGAAAACTATTTAAAATGATATAAGAATAACCTTGGTTGTGATTTTTCTGTGCTGAATTTATTCAAATTCAGTATAGTTTCAAGTTTTTATGTTTTACTGTGACTGGCCAGCATTGATGCCAGATAAATGGCTCAAAGTACAGCCAGCGTATACAAATCTGTGCTCTGAAGCTTTTGTTTGCAAGTATGTATGAGTATGTATGCATTAATGTTTATGTGTCTGATATTCCACCAACAGGGGGAAGTGTATGAATGTGTTGGTAACCACCACTCAGCTGGTTCCGGCTCTGGCGAAAGTGCTGCTCTACGGCCTGGGAGACATCTTCCCCATTGAGAACATCTACAGTGCCACAAAAATAGGTACAGGACTTAAGTACAGCTAAGCCTAGTTAACACTACACGATTTTAGCTCGATTTGCCGGTCGGCGAGCTCAGCGACCGTCAGGCTTTTATCAGGGGTAAATCAGTGATCGATGGGCAGTCGCGAGTCGTTATGTGTAAACTATGCAACAATGGCTCTCCGACCCATCACTGGCACATTGCCGACGCCTACCAGATATCTAGAATGCCAAATATCTGGAGGAGTCGGCCAATGAGAGTGGGCAGCAGAGATGGGGACTCAGAGACTCGGACTCGAGTGCAACTTAAGTCGCGCACACAGTGACTTGAGACTCAGACTCGACTCGGACTTGATGTGCGGGACTCGTGAACAATGTTTATTTTTAGGAAACTTCTGATGAACTTGCCATTATTCCCTCCCTGCGTTACCTATAGCTTACCTACGAAACACGTAGCATCTGCTACACACGGCCGCACGTGAGAGAGGACAACAAAAACCGGCAGCTGCTGAGCCATTCATCATAAACTTAGGCTTTAAAACTTCATAAAACAAGACCCAAACAAAGACGCTCTGAACGCAAAATAGGTTAGTAACCTGTGGTGAGTAAACATGTTTAGCTCAGCATTGGCCATTGACTTGTGGTGGTCGATAAACGTGATCATTTACGTCCCGCTGGCTGCCATCGCCTTAATTATTGCCGTTGGCTAGAAAGAGGTTACAGGTTTATTGTTGATCATGTAACCTTACAGTTTTATTTAGTTCTACACTGGTTTGAGAGTCAACAGGGTTTGTTGACTTACAGTAGTTTATAAGCTGTTATTAATTGTAGACGCATTGTACATTAGGCTACATGGTTGTGCTCTGTAAGTTAAAAACACAAATTTATTGTTGATTACAAAACATCACAGTTTTATTTAGTTAACTTTACACTGGGTTTAAGAGTCTGGGGAGTGTTTTGACTTACAGTATTTAATAAGCTGTCAATAATTGCATTGTACATTACATGGTTGTGCTCTGTAAGTGAAACACAGGTTACAGTTACAGAATCATTTTTATAGCTATGCAGTTTTATTAGCAACCTGGATTGAACGCAGCAGGTGATACAGCATTCGTAATAACCACAAGAGACTTGAGACTTGACTTGGACTCTAGCTCAGAGACTTGTGAGCATCTCTGGCAGGTAGCTGGCAGAGCAGGCAGCTACTTTTCCCCGCAAAACACTTTTTACTCAACCTCCAGCTCTCGCTGTAGCTCAGAGGATCCCTGCTACCTGCGTGTGCTAATCCATTCTTTCACCCATATTTTTTTCTTTATAATAAGATCTTTTATAATAACAAACAACAGCTGTTTCATGTGTAGGTTTGCGTCATTTCCTGTTTCACATTTCACGTTTGTCTTTTGACAAAACATGGTTTGGAGACCAGCGTTGGGTGACACAGCTGCTGTTGCTCATGTAGTGTGTGACCCTCTGTCACCAATCAGTCACGTAGCGTGAACGCCATGACGACTTCAAGACTCCTGTCACAAGACAGCAAGTTGTGTAGTGTGAACGGCACGGCCGTCGGCCGACGCTGAAAGGCATATATTCTACAGAATTATGTTAATATGTTGCCTTTGGGGTTCTTTGCTAAACATGTGTGGCTCAACAGTTATTGTATTATTTTTCCTGTGGCTTCCTTCCATGCAGGGAAAGAAAGTTGCTTTGAGAGGATCATCTCTCGCTTTGGGAAGAAAGTGACTTATGTGGTGATTGGGGATGGTCGAGATGAGGAGTTTGCAGCAAAACAGGTAAACGTTAAAGTCTTCATATCTCCTCCCCCTGCCTTCTTTTGTGTGTTAGAGTTTGGGCAGTTTACACAAACAAACTTCCATTAAGCTTGTCCTCAGAATTTTGTTAAATACTGTACTGCAGGCAAACACAAGTACAGTCACTGCGACTCGAAATTTGTTTTTTAAAGGCGTCTACATCAGACGAAAGTGCTTACGTGTCAAGATGTACGCATACACAACTTAAACAATTAATAAATTATAGAGTAAACACTTAAAACTAAATAAAATGCAAAAATAAACATTCTGGAGCCTGACATTGTTGATCACTTTCTAAAGCTGCTATAAAACTATTTTTATATGTTTTGCTGGCCTGGTTCCAGTCTTGTGAATCTCTTTGTCTCAGATTTGTTCATTCAAATCAGTGAAATTAAATGGAAATCCAGTTTGATTATCAAGCTAGTGATTTATTTTCCTACCTTCCATTTGACTAACTCTAGAGTGTACTGCTCAGTGTTTCTCTGTCACACGTTAATGAACAACTTTGCTTGCGTCTCTCTGTGCAGCACAACATGCCTTTCTGGCGGATCTCCACTCACGGCGATCTTGTGTCCCTGCACCAAGCGCTGGAACTGGACTTCTTGTAAAGGAGGCGACGTTGAATGGCGCACACTAAAGGGAAAATCTTGTCATTGTCCTGTTGGTTTGTGGAGTGACATTGTGCGAGAAAATCCTCCACAACACCAACGACACACACTTGCAAATTAGAAACACAACTAATGACTCACTGTGTGATGGTAATGTACTGAGGCGGACTTTGGGTCGGAGCTGATTGTGAGAAACAGGCTGGATGTGTCAGTCGGCTGAATTAATGTTCCTCACGCCCAGCACTCCCTCCTCTACGGCAGCTAACCTTGACGCGGCTGAAGCTGGCACTGATTTAGACACAGAAGGGAAGACATTTATTCTTTGCCATTTATCTAATTTTCTTTAAGTATCAAAATCTCCTGCAGTGAAAAAAGTCCCTCCACTTTTTATTTCTCTTTCTGGATTTAAAACAACGAAAGGGCCGTTGTTGTGTATTGCCTGTCATTTTCTTTCAGGGGTTGTTGTAGCTTTTTATTTAGGCTCTGTATAATTTGAAAGAACAAAATCAAAGCAAGTGTGTTCTTTCCTGGTTGTTTTGCACTCATTCAAAGACTTGAACGCATCATCTTGCAGTCTTGTGAGCAAATCACCAAGTTACTGAGTGTACAAATGTTTTCATTTGCTTCCCATGGAATCATTCAATATATGAGGTAAAAGCTTGGTTATGACCTCCCCTCCTGACGTGACCACACCATCAGTCAGCTGTCATGACCTCTCCAATTGAAACAGCAAACGCCTGCTTCTTGTTACACACAGTGTGTGTGATCTGTCAGCAGGCATGTGCTGAGAACAGAGGCTGTGGTCAAACTTCTGACAAACCTAAACTGACCTCTCTGAATGACTCAGTAATGTGAAAGATAGTTAGCAGAGCAGGATGCACTGAACAGCAACCAAACACTCATCCATTTCAGCAATGACTCGGGGGTTTTCCAGTAGAGCTGCATTTTGTCTAGTAGTAGTTTTTTGTAATGCAGTGAACAGGATGTTGAGCATAATGTCGCAAGAATAACGATGAAAACATTAGATGTGTCCCAAAACCACACTACATGCCAATTCTGAACAGTATGTACTACATAAGAATCGTCACTATACTGTTTTAACAGTTTAAAAATCAGCATACTTCACAGTTTTGTAATGACAGGAAATTACAATGGGATAGTTAAACTTAACAAATGGAAAACAAAACAAAACAAGTTTTTCCTAAGTTTGATTACTTTGTGTTTTTCAAGCTCTTTCTAGGGATTTTTCAACACCTATAGCTTGTCTGACTTATTTTTTTGATCCAGCTGTGACATTTCCTTTGCATTGTGGGAGAATGGTGTCCATCAGCTGCACACTGTCTGGTTTGAGTAAACTTTTATTCTGTCACCTTTTTATAGTGTTTATACACTATATACTAAAAAAACAGCTTAGACTTTAGATGCAGTATGGATTTGGGTAACGCGGCTCTTCTCCAAATTTGTTGAATTTGAAGGAAGGATTAAAAGTTCTTTATGGGATCAGAAAATGGTCCATAAGCCATTTAAAAACCTAAAAAGTGCTTTGACACAAAGCTAAAAGCAGAGCTGTTTTAGCACCACCAACTGTTTGTCTCGTGTGCTCAACTCTTAATATTCACACAACAGTAGTGGATGTCAATGCACATTAATTGGCATTTTCTTTTGCCAATTTTCTAGAAATTGGGTTAAAATTTGCTCTAGATTTGGAGGGAAACCCAACAACAGATAACAGCTCCATCTGACAAAATCTTAAATGATGCTGAATCAGAATTGGCTTTGGATAGAAACTTGACTAGTGTGGATCTGTTGCGGCAGGAAGCTTTTAGACAGGAATCAGACTGACTGTCCATCTCCAGCGTGATCTAAATACTGAAGATCAGCTGCACCCAAGCACTCTGTTTTCACCTGAAGAATGTGTCTCCCAGGCATGTGGGGGAGGAGCTTTGACGTGTCTGTTTCCCACAGGCCTGTTGATTCATAATCTGTCCATGCTCACACTTCTCACTTTGACTCAGCTATTACATTACTAGGAGGATCATCATCACTAAAGAGGTTTAATCTGAAAGGTTCCTGTTAGTGAATTGCTCGACAGTGGTGGCATCTCATCACAATATTCAACGTTTTAGTCTTTGGGATTGTGGGAGGAGATCAATATACTTAATGCAGTTGTACAATTTGATAAAAATGAAGCAAAAACATTTCAATATATAAAGTAGCAGTTGAAATACATTTAATTACTCTTACATGTTGTCATGATGTTGCTGCAAAATCAGCTGCTTTTAAACATGAGTGAAGGTTAAAAAGGTCATTTACCATAAAGGATATTACGTAATTTGTTTCTAAAGACATTACTCAACATGTTTCCTCAGTTGCTTCAGTTTTTCAAGTTAAATATGATTTAGCTGACAGTCATTGTATTAGTTAATTAAAACTGAAATGATTAAGTAATCAACATTTATTTTGATAATCCTTTGTCTTTTTTTTCATTTCTGGTTCAGCTTCTCAAATGAAAGGATTTGCTGTTTTTCTTTAGCTTTTATGATAGTAAACTGAATATCTTTGGATGGTTGGTTGGTCAAAACAAACGTTTTTAAGACGTCACTTTTGGGTCTGGAAAAATGTCAGGAGCTGTTTTTGTTTTTTTACATTTTTATCAGCCATAATTGAGGAACGAATCCGATTAATCAGTGGTGACAACAGCCCTAATTTAATCTATAATATGTAATAGAAAAATGCTAGTCCAAGGTGACATTTTTAAATTGTCTGAACAACCATCCAAACTCCATAGATATACAATTTACTATAATAGAGCAATAAAAAAATGCAAACATTTTTTTTTGCTCAAAGAAATCAAATGATTAATCGATTGTCAAAATAGATGCTGACTAACCTAATTAATTAACAAATTGTTTCAGGTCTACGTGAATATTATTGTCTGACTGCAAATTCAGAATTACAGCTTTAGTTTTTCATCACTCACACACACAAAGGATGATGCCTGTGCAATACATTTTTACTTTGCTCCTTAACTGTAACTTTTAAAGGGATTTTTCATTTGTAGACGGTGAGAAAAGCAGGAGGGTCTGTACGAGATCACCTTTGAACAATACTGAGCCTGAAGAAGATTACATATTTACACACTTGCAGCTTGACCGTTAAGAATGTGTATTTCTGTGTAATTTGTGTGTCTTGCGTGACTGTGTGCATATTTATATTGTGCCTTTAACCATCATCTGTTTGCATAATCTCAAAGGGAAATATGTAAGATTTTTGTTTGAAACATTTATCACTGCATTGTTATATTATCCAAAGTGTTATCTTACTTTTTTTTTTTTAACTTTTTTTAAAGTACTGTTGAGACCTTTTTCTTTTTGTTAATAGACTTTTTTTTAAATTTGATTGTCCTGTCTGCACTGTCCTGTTTGAAAGGTCTGCTTCTAGAAAACGATATATCCATTATGGGGGCAAATGTTCATGTAGATTGCTCCTTGCTAAAAGAAAACTATTTCAGTGAAGGGCTTAAGATGATTAATAGGTACTTTGCTTTCAGAATAGATATCTCAGTTGTGAGTGACAATACATTCATGCTCATAAATCATCTTGTGAAAATCTCATTTCAACATTAATGTCTGGTTTAGTATTCGATTTTTGCTTCCTTTTGAAAAGGAGTATGCATTTATTTTGTTGCTGTGAAACGCTTAGCATTGCTTGGACAATCAATCTGTAACACGTGGTTTTAATCTGAATGCAGATCCAATTACTACCAACGTGAAACGCACGTTTGACAAGGTGTGTTTTTGATTGTTCACTGTCACGCTACTACCTAAGTGAGTTCAAGAGAAATGGGCATCTATCAGCCCTTACAAACATTTGAGAAAATTGAGACCATATACAAAAAAAAAAATTCTTAATTTTCTTTCATGTTTCTTTTTATTTCTTTACTTTATCTGCATGTTATGTCTGTTTTGAAATATATCATGGCTGTTAAAAAATTACCATGTAATGTTTAAGGGGCTATACTCTTCTTTGTGTCCTCGTTTTGTTCTTTCGATGCCAAATACTATTTTAAAGTGCTGTCTTTTTTTCTCTGTTGTTTATTTTTAAAAATGTACTTCATCTCATTTTCAAGGACCTGTGAGGCCACATAGGGTCAAGTAGCGAGCCGGAATGTGATCCTGTAATTTGAACACTATTATAATAATAATCAATGATAATTTAATTACAATAATCACTATTTTTCCCTCAGTAGCTGTTTGGGACCTTGATGCAGTCCTGTAAGGTTTTCCTGTGTACCTAAGACACTCGATACGGTGTAAATAAATTTAAAGAAGCTTCAGACTCAAGTTTCTTTTTATTACTGTCAGAACAAAACATACTTAGTATAAATAGAATCTTTAAAACATTTTCAGTCAGGTTCTTGTTGCAATACTGGAAGAACCATCAGGGCAGCTGTTAAAGGAAAGTTTTATCTCAATACTTCTGTCCATATGTACAGTATCTCAGAAGTGAGTAAACCCTTCACATTTTTGTAAGTATTTGATTATATATTTTCATGTGACAACACTGCAGAAATGACACTTTGTACAATGTAGTGAGTGTACAGCTTGTACAACAGTGTACCCTCAAAATTGCACATCACACAGCCATTAATGCATAAACCACTGGCAACATAAGTGAGCACACCCCTAATGAATATGTCCAAAGTGTCGATATTTTGCGTGGCCACCATTATTTTCCGGCACTGCCTTAACCTTCTTGGGCATAAAGTTCACCAGAGCTTCACAGGTTTCCACTGGAGTTCTCTTCCACTCCTCCATGGCGAAATCACGGTCCTGGCGGATGTTAGAGATGTCCCACAGATGCTGAATAGGGTTTTGGTCTGGAGACATGCTTGGCCAGTCCATTACCTTTACCCTCAGCTTCTTTAGCAAGGCAGTGGTCGTCTTCGAGGTGTGTTTGGGGTGGTTATCATGTTGGAGTACTGTGCTGCGGCCCAGTCCCCTAAGGGAAAGGATCATCTCCCCAACACACACATACATATTCATAACAAGAGGAAGGAGCTATGGTTTTCTTCTCATCACCAGCTGAAGTAACAGTGTCTGTGTGTCAGACACTTAGAGGGAGGAGTTATAGAGTGTGATGGCCACAGCCAGGTAGTCAACAATCCAGGAAACGAGGGGGGCATCCACCTACATCGCTGTCAGCTTTTTACCAAAACTGGAGTGGGTCCAGGAGAGGTCTGACAAGGGCCACAGCTGTTCCAGATCCAGTCTTAAGGGTCTTCATGATGTGGGAGGTTACTGCCACAGGTCACAAATTGTCGGCCCTGTCCAAGCTACCTTCAGCTCCTCTGCTGCTAGTCGGTCTGAAGCCGGTGATGTTCCTCATGTCGTTCCAGACCTCCCTCATGTTGCTCTGCTGGAGTTTACACACCAGCTTCCTCCTGTTCTTCTCCTTAGCCTCCCTGATCTTCACCTTCACGTCCCCCTGAATGGCCTTCACCTCCTCTCTATTCCCGTCTCTGGAAGGCCTCCTCTTTGCATTCAGGATGTCCTTGAAGTCCTTTGTTACCCACTGTTTGTTGTTTGAGTAACAATGGACAGTTTTTGCTGGAACAGTGCAGTCCACACAGACGTTTATAAAAAATAGAAAGCTTCATCTGTCACAGAATCAAATTAAGTGGCTATCTTCCTCCAAATATGTACCTTAATTGCGGTGACAAATACATTGTTCCTGTGAACACTTCACGAAAAAAAACACCTCACGTATTAGTAGTAGATGTTGGGTTTGCATGAGCAGGAACTTAATTTTATATCACTGATTACAAACATTAATGCTGGATTACATTCATGCATCATTTCCTGCGAGTCCCTCGGGCTACTCCACCACAACCACCCCTTTCAGGGGGCACACCTGAAAAATCCCCAACTGGACAGTGACCAGCATTGAAATGTTTTTTAGAAAACAAAGCCATAGTGAAACTGAATTTTCAGTAGTTGTAGTCTTACGCCACAACTGGACTGTCAATGGGAAAATGATTCCACTTCTTCTTGTCTTCCTGTATTCACTCCAACAAAGTTCCCTCTATTCACACCTAGCTTTCAAGTGAAACCTGTTTTACCTTTTTAGGTAATGTTTGAGCTTTAAACAATTACTTTCCTGCATTCTAGTGAACTTTTCTCATTTAAAATCATCCCTGCTGAGTCGACAAACTTTAGGAAAGCGGCTTTAACTTCTTTTCTAGCACAAAAGGTTTTTAAAGTGTGAGGTGGGCCTCCAAACAGTTTCAAGTGAGGCGCAGTGAATGGAAGTGAAGAAATATTACACTAGTTATCAGAAAGAGATCACATAGAACAGCCTAAATGTGCACAATTTGGTTAAAGGGACACAGTGCTTTTTCCTCTTTCCCAGAGTCAAAAACTAATAAATGCCTTAGGACCGACCTTTATGTATTTAATGTAGCGTGAAGTTATGTAATCATTAAACAGAATCATGATTCTATTTGCATCCAGGAATTGAGCGAAACTAAGCAAGTAAACTGGTAGGGGGGTGCCTTTTGAAAAGCTTTGTTTGAGGGGAGGCGCCCACAGTCTCAGACTTTGAAAACCGCTGCTACTGCCAATATGTGGGGTCACTTATTGGTTTGTGGACTATAGTTTTACTGGTTTGGCCTGTTGATCGTCACCATCTTGGGGTTTTTTTGGAACCAGAAGTGGCCATATTTGGATGAGAGGGTGGAGCTGGGGAAGGATATGCATTGTTGCATCTGTAGTGACTTGTAAATCACAAGATAGCTGTGCCAGACGTAGCTACGTTTCACCTGTTACAATTAAAACGGGCCACGTCCTCCAAAGGGCCCCGACTGAAATACAAGAATTGAATAATCCATCCACTTCTCACTCTTTGGTTAAAGACATGGACATGAGTTGTAGGGGTGCTGCAACCGCCACAACACCCCTAAAACCAGGCATATAGAAAACATCAATTGATAAAGAAAAGAGAGCGAGAGAGAGACTGTAGCCATAAGTGTGGACATGATATAAAAACCTAATGTTACTTTACAGTTCTGTGGTTTATAAGTGACAGACAGAATCTCCTCACTATGAAACCTCTGAATCCTCACTGCGCTGCTTTATTATAAACAATGGTGAACTGGCATCCAGGAGTGGTATCACCCTCTTCATCTCCTGCAGTTCTCATGCATTAGTTTCTGCTGTTGACTGTGTACTTGCTGTGGGTGCTTTGACATACCAATCATACCATTTGACATACCACACTTTGAACCTCATATTCAAGTTTGGCGTCCGCTGAGGTGTAAAACGTTTTCAAATTGTTGTACATTGCTGTTAATAACCTTCTCCTTCCCTCCCTTTGTCAGAGAGGTTGGTTGACACACTTTTCACTATTTCTTCGGTTAGGTTAAGGTCTCAGCTATAAACAAATGTGTTTAATGTATGCAAATGTTTTCCAAAATTGATGATTTGTGATTAAAGTTATATTGTGCATTTGGGGTTAGGTAGGGCTGGACATCCCCTCTTGAAACAGTCCCCCAGATGCTTTAGTCTGCCTGTGCAAGATAGACACACCCTAAAGCATGACCTGCTTCATTGTCCATTGTCCTCTTAATGGGACCATAATATACAAACTCATCACCAAGCTGTATTGAAGAATGCTTGAAACTAGCGATCGAGACCATAAACTCATCAGGAAAGTGTGAGGTAATAAATCAAGTAAGAAGTAGAATAATAAAATCTATAGGCTACACTGTCCTTTATAACACTTACTATGGACATTAAGGCAGCTGTCAGGTGGTCAGCATTTGCACTGAAACATTTAGTGTGGGCTACATTACTACAGTAACCACTGTTGAAATCCAAATAATCAGTATGAAGCTGTAACTGATCAATGAACAGTCATCTGTCATGTTTTGATTAGTTGCACTGATGGAATATTCCTATCGTAGT
>JAPMOB010222646.1:0-22387 GCA_029875015.1 Lepomis gibbosus | reverse complement strand
CTCTGCTCTACGAAAGAAAGGAAGGAAGCCAGAGCAAGACAGAGAAGCCCAAACCAAGTGAGGAGAGATGGATCGCTGGGGGAGGGACTGGAGCAAGAGCGCTGCTTATTGGTAGGCTGTGGATCTCTCCCTGGATGGATTGACTTAACACGGGTCGAATTACACCATTTGCCGTGCATTAGTTTGTTTTTCTCTCAGCCAGGAGAAGTTGACTCATACGAAGCGCACAGTATTTTTTGGGATTACAGCATCACAAAAGGATACAAAATAACCAGTTCAGATGAGGTGAGTTCCTTGCATCTACGTGGATATACTTTGTTACGCCGCATTACGCAGTGAAAGTCGAGGGAAAAACTAGAGAGGAGAAGTCTGTGCTGGGATACAAAATATTTCTTCTGACCACGTCGCTATGCTGCTCTGCAAAACTGATGATTGCAGGACAGAAATAGTTCAGTACCGGACTATTTTTACCTATGTTTCATTCCAATGTATCCATTAATTCCTTTTACGACCGGTAAAATGTGTCTGTCCTGCTCGGAAACGTCTTTCAAGCGCTCATGAAGCGGCGTAAGAGAGGGCAAACCAAATCTAAACTGTTTACTCACCTCTTTCTTTGTGAGACAGTTTACCCTCCTATTGAAGCTGTCAGAAATCTCTCATTATATTAACTTATGTAGTCGCATTATTAAACCATGCATCACACCAGTGCATTCAAAGTTCTATGAGGATTGTCTAGTACGATTTTAACAAGCACAGAAATTAGGTTTGTGTAAATCTAGTTTTTTTCTCATTTTTTATTCTAGTGAATCATGCTCTCCGCCAGTCTGCACGTCCTCTGTTTTTCTAAATCAGCATTAAATCAATGATTGCACATGAATAGTTCACAGGAAGAGCGAGGCGTAGTGAGGATAACGCGTCGTTAATGTTTATGTCTTTTCCCTCTGGTTTCGAAAGTTAATAGTAGTAGAAGGGGCTGGTGTATTGCTGTATGAGGGAGGGGGCTGTGTGGTCGTGGCAGAGCTTTGAAGATCAGTCATCAGAGCGCAGGGGCCCGGGGACGGAGACAGAGCAGGCAGTCAAAATGCTCGTATGTGGCGAACGGAACCGAAATCAGTGCGCAACTGGATAAAAGAAAAAAGTGTGATCCGGATGAAGCTCACAATAACAGGAATATTATATGCTGGGTGTTTTCTCTTAAATGGATTACCAAAGGAATATGATATTCAGTCGGATTGCCCCATTCATGAGTAAATTCGGATACTCAAGGTAGGTGTCCTCGATTATTTTTAGTTATGGACAAAGTGTATTTTTTAGGATGAACTCTGTGTTGTATTATTAAGATGGACTTTGTATTTAATAGTCTAAAGGACATATCACTACTGGCGTATGTCCCGGGGACTTTGTGGGCAGAATTGTAGGAATTTAAACACCTACCAAATGAGTAGTGTGCGTAGTCTAAATTTAAAGTAAAATATAACGTTACCAATTTTTTAAAAAAAGATTGTAAATGACCGACAGTAAAATCAAAGCCACGCCAGCTAGTGTTGGTCTTTAAACGACCTTTCATGGAGAGAATGGTCCTTATTTTGTTATGGCTAATATCTTCCATTGTGTATTGCTCAGAGTTGTGTTAAATGTCTCAAGGGATGAATGAAAGTGTTTTCTGATATTTCGGCTTCACACAAACCTACTTGAAATAAAAATAACCTGCACATGACTGGGCGCACCATGCTGGCAAATACATGCTATTAAACAATAAAAAACGAGTGGGACGGGCAGTTTGACTTGAAGGTTGTTGACTGCTTACTCTCTGATTCCTTTAATCTTTTTAATATATTCCCAATTTCAATATGGTATTCTTACATTGGATAATAAATTGGAGAAGCGCTCGTAACCTTTTTGGAGGCAGAGCAACACGGGAGCCCAGCCCTGTGCGTGCATTGGATGCTGTGGAGGCAGTTAAAGGCAGCCCCATCACTGTTGTCACTCCACCGCTGTCCCCCGCGTCTTTGTTGTCTTTTGTATGAGTCCTACATGTGGGCTAAAGGGGTCTGAAAAGATTTACCACGGATAAAACTTGAATGCCTTTACGCCTCAGTCCGCACAATGCAAGCATTAGAGCCCGGGCTGCTGCAAGGATTGTGTGCGCAAAGCAGGAGCGAAGATCCCCACACAAAACTTGAAAAATTACCAGCGAATTAAGGAAGAGAAACAGGAGATAGAGAAAGAGAGGTAATCAGAATGGTTCTTTTTTTGTTAAGGAGGTATATAAGTGTGAGGAGGCCTGGGTTAGAGTAGTTTTAGGAATTGTTGTACTGTGTTTCTTTATTTAAGAAAAATTGGCCAAATGAGAGCAAACGATGAACCAATGACGCAACCAAAGGGCTTATTCTAAAGTTGTTGCTATAAACTAATCCACGGTGTTAAATTCATTTTTTTTAAAGTGCCAATTTTATTTAATTTGTAATAAAATATTGTCAGAATTCTATTGGTGCTATATTCTCTCAAAGCAATCCTGCCCATTTACGGAAATAAAGACAGAGCCTATTTGTAAACCAGATGTGTACATTTCCTTGAAAATCTGGAGTCTCTCTATCACAGAGATGAGAGAATGCCATCTTAGTTACAGAAACAACAAACTTGATATTGGAAGGAGCACCACTCTCCGGCCAGGTCAAACATCAGAACCAGCCAATGGTTTGTTGACAGCACAGCTGGCTGATGTGTCTCACTTCGCCTCAGTGGCCACAGGGTCAGAACTCAGCGACCAGAACAATCACCGTTAACCCCCACTAAAGCTGGCCGTGACCCTGGAACAACCACCATTAAACCATACGGCCTTATGGTTGCCCTAAACTGCTGCTCGGAAATCAGTTTGTTCAGTGCTAAATTGGTTGAGTGATAAAAGTTTGGCCCTATGTGCAGCATTTGGAGTCAATGTGTTTATGTAGTTTGCTTTGTTCCCTCAGAACCCCCTTTTAGGAGCCCCCAGAACAGCTCTCCTGAATGTAAGTCCACTGATCGGGGGTGGGGCTCTATTGTGTTGACTTGCCCAAAGCCCCTTTTGTTTCTTGGTCACACCTGCAGCTCAGCCCCTTTGTGCCCTACTATAGCAGAACTACTGCTGAGAACAGCCTTTCTCCTGTTTCACTCCTCCTCTCACCAAGGTGGAGAAGAAAGGGAGGGAAGAAAGGTTTAGGGTGGCACAGACCTCTCCTTCTGCCAAGTCTGTGAAGCAACAAGTCCAACCAAGCCCCTCAGAAGTGATGCTTATGTCACGCGATTAGGGGTAGTCGTTATTTGTGAAGTGGGGAAAGGAGTGTTGATCATTTCTGGGTGTGGATGGCTGCTCTAATCATCTGGCTAACTCACTTGTGGCTGCATCTTGATTATCAGAGCACAGTTGACAGTTGACACATCCGTGTTATAGGACATATCCAGTTTTTGACAGAAAGTGAAATGCCTGAAAATGAACTCCTAGGCCATCTGATATCCTGTGCTTTTAGGTTTACAGCTCAGCATGGTGCAAGATGACAAGTCAAGCAGCCTCAAGCAGCAGCAGCCATTGTTCTGCTATCTGTCACACCCACACACAATTTACGAAACCCCACGCACCACTGTTGTTTGCCATCCGTTTATTAGTCCCAATTCCTTCCAATAGGACTTCCCTGCTAAAATACATCCATCCAGTGTTGCAGTAGAGGAGAGGTTATGGCTGACACATGCCAGTGCAAGCACAGCTAAGAGGAGAATATGTGTTAATCTGTCATTTAAAGCTTGGAACGCTAAATCTTGAGCTGTAACTACCAGAATTGGGCTACAGACCCCTACACCCACCATCAGCAGAAATAACAATCCACCAGACCCCCTCCCTCTCTCCCCTCCTGGTGTTTAACACCGTGGGCCTGAGCCAACAACATCAGCAGAGAAAATGCGTGGTTGTAGGACATTGAAAAGCCTGTAATAACAGAGGTAGAGTGAGGCCAGGCAGAATGGCAGTAAGTTGCGTGAGAAGCCCAGCGTCTCTAGGCTTGTTGAGACCTATATGTGCATGCACGCACAAATGCACCCACACACACACACACACATTGGAGGGCAGGAACCAGAGAGCGCAAAGGGATAGTCAATAGAAAACATGCTGGGCTCACTAGAGATTGAGAAGTAATTTTAGATTGCTGACCTCTGGATGTCTTCTGTTTCTGTTTTACATTAAAGTTTCTGAGGAAAGCCTTCGCCTCCGCAGTATGGCTATTACCATGCAAGGAATCATGAGAGATCGGAGCTGAGCTTCTGCTTATTGTTGGAGTGTTTTCTCTCCTGAATTGTTTAGTGAGGGAGAATGGCTGGAAAAAGTAGCGTGCATGTGTTTGCTTACGAAGAGCCAATATAGAGCAGAACTCTAAATTCTGACAACCACGGAAATGATTTACCTGTGAACACTGCCAAGTTTGGGCTAGAAGCACACCCTGCAGCGTGAAGCTTGGCTTATTTACCTTTCATTGCTCTTCTTTTTTTGCTGTTGTTTGGTGTGTTTGGTATCTATTCCTGTCGCAGGTTTCTCCTAGAAACTCAGCAATTTATTGCTTGGGTTTTAACACAGCACCTTGCAAGAGTGTCTGAGGTAGTAAGCAGGTAGTAAAAAAATAGCTGCAATGCTTTTACGGAACAGCACTGTCTTTCTTTTCAGAGCAGCATCATCACTTCTCGTTTAGATTAAGTTGCTGACAGTTGTTCTTTTTGTATAGATCTGGGAGCCCATGTGCATAGATCTGTGGATCGTTTATGTCCGGAGATTCATTTGTATCTAGATTAGAGTGGTTGCTCCAGCATCATTGATGTTTGTAGTTATAGGAAGAGAAAACAACCTTTTGCCCTCATACAATCTTTCTATTTTGTCAAAACATCAAACCTGTAATTTAACTATTAAGTGGAGTAATTGAGTCTTTGGTGAGACCTTGCTTTACTCAATCATGATGACATCGCTCTTTTAAAGGCCTCAGTATCCCACGGAGTACTGAATAGCCATGATTACACACTGTTGATGACTAAAACACGCTGGCATTATCCATCTCTACCACTTCCATTCTTTTTAGTGACACAACATCATACAGTAGCCATTCAGACCAAAATTGGATTTTTTATTATTATTAGTAGTAGTAGTGCGCTGTGCTCTTTATATCAACATGTAGGCTTTAAGGCAGTGGAGCCAGTTTCAACTTGACATAGCTATGACCACATGTGCTATAGTTGATTAAGTGTTTTAAACATATGTGTTTGAGATTTAAAAAGCCCAAGTTCTACAAAAAGTGACCAGATTGTGAATTACAAAGTTCTCACATGGTTACAGTGATATGGTAAAGTCCATAGATTGCGTTTGCTAGCTGCTGATCTGCCATGCTTCCTGTGTGGATCAATCAAAGCACTAATGGCTTGGCAGACAGGGCTCACAGACAGCACTGGAGCAGGTGTGCTTTGGGGCTAATTGAAAAATGAGTCAATACTGTGTGCGTGTGTGTATGTGTGTGTGTCCATGTGCACTCAGTCTTTGCATTACACCATTTGAAAGAATGATTATGTGTGTGTGTGTGTCCCAGTGTGCTCCCAGCTAATCCATCCCTCTGCCTGTGTGACGTCTCTCGGTAAATTGTTTATATCCGTTCAGGCTTTGCCTGCATGAATAATTTGTTTGCCTTATAAATATTTGAATGTACACCGATCATTAATATGCACAGACACCGTCTGTCTCTAAAGCACTCCTCCACGCACTAACATACACACTAAACCCCTGCCACTCCCACGATAAATTATTACCAATGTAGTTGATGATGTATCATGTCTACAGTAAGATGATGTACAAATTACTATACACAAAAATTACTACTTTGTCAAAACAACTATACATGACTAGATCCTGATAACACAAAGCTGAGTGAATCCCTTACTGCAATAAAGCGCACCAGCTTTAAGGAAAGGCTAGAGCAAAAACAGCCAAAAGAGCGCTAATAGAAGTCAGTTAAGGTCAGAGCAGAGGCTACACTAGTGATGGTGATGAAGTTGCAATGTGCTGATTAGTGTTGAGCCTGGCCCAGGACAAACCAATCAGAGCACAGATGTACAGAGACAGCAGGCCTGCCACGCTTCTAACAGAGTGGACTTCCGCTGCATCCAACACACACCGAGACACCCCACTGGTCAGTTGGCTGACCTTCCCTTAGACAGCAGATGTAGGGAGAGGTAGAGGGGAAACGCCAAGCACTGCCGCTGAGAGCTCAGTCATCATGTATGTATGTATGTATGTATGTATGTATGTGTGTGTGTGTGTGCTGTATGTTTGTATTTTAATAACATATTGGATATCGACAAGAAAATAAATCTTTCATTGTGGAATTTTCTGTTCCATTGTTCTGAGTATAACAAAGGGTTAGGATTTAACTTAAAATACTAGTTTGCAGTAGTGGGTTCAATATAACCTAAAACATATTTCTTGTCAAGCAACAAATGCATGCTTTTTGTGTATGTTTCCAGGTAACATCTCCACTAGTGTGAAACAGGAAGTGTCGTCTGTGAGCAGCCATGGGCCAGAGAGCTGTGCTTCTGCTCAGTGAGCTGCTGCTGCTGCTGATGACAGCCTCACGCACTATCCTCGCAGTCAGCTTCCCTGAGGACACTGTACCCCTTGATGTCGTTGACGCACACTGTGAGTACACGCAAGCATATGAACTCAGCAGAGACCAGAGTAGAGATTACAATTACTGAAAAAGTCAACAAGTATCATTAATATACACTTTTTACTTTCTTCAGTCACACATGAAATAAAGAAAAATACCGGCAGCCCTTTTCTTCTAGTCATGTCAGCAGTTCAGACACAAGCCTGTCATATCATAGTAATAAAATCAATCTGCTATATGGTCCATTGTAGCTTTAAGTGGATTTCATTTTCATCGTAAGATGTGCTGACATAGACAGCAAATATATAACGCACAAACACAACACAATGACACAGATATAATTATACATAATATACAGTAGTCATTTGTACTGTACCATTACCTTAATAGCAGGAGGATTTGTATAAAGCACACACACAGCATATTTATTTCTAATCAGTACAGTTGTGAGTGTGGTTTATCCGTGCAGGAGTGTCTGCTTCTACCATGAGTTTCCCATTAACAGTAGTGTGGATGTGTGATATCTTTATAGTTTCACGGAGATACCCTGTGTTCAGAGGCAGGCCCTCTGGCAATGAGTCACAGCATCGCCTTGACTTTCAGCTGATGACCAAGATACAGGATACACTGTTCATTGCTGGCAGGTAAACTCAACGTGCACACACTATCCCTCTCTCTTTCTCTTTCACACATCCCCCACACCAATATACTCAGTCACTCCTTGGCAGGTAAACAGTGGCGTAAGCGGGGAAAAAGCTCTTAGTGTTATTGGATCTTTGGCTTCTAGGCCTGTATCTGATGTATATGGCCAGTATTGATCCAGGAAAGACGTCTATCATGCCAGCCTGACGCTCTGTCAGGGATTTCTTGGCATCTTTACATGTCTTTTTTGGTATTTATGGGCACTGGGATTAATTTGACCACCAGCACTAATATGGTAGCAGGAAATCACCTCGACATCTATAGTATAAAACTCCACCTCTGGAGCCCCTGTAATCACTAGTGTATGTATCATTGCTGATAGGTAGATCCTCTATTGCCAGTTTGGGATATTCACGTTTTTACTAAAAGTGAAGCAAAATGTTGGTCTCTGTGGGTTGATAAAATTTGATCCCAATTGTTTTAAATAACTGACATATAAACAAAAAGTGGTTGTCATGTAAAATGGTAAAGGAAAGAGGAGATTAAGGTTTTCATGTAAAAGCCAGTTGCAGTTTTTTAAATTAAAAAAAAAATAATAATTTTTTTAAATTCACTATGCATTAACTCTGCAGCATCGTCTTTGCAGTAAACATAATACAGACATTTGAAATAACTATATTTTAGTTTTCAATTTTTACAGGATATTAGTTTAAACCCATTTTCCTCAGATATTATACTATATACTATACGAACCAAAACATTGTGTGCAAGAAGAGGCTGAAACCACAATAAATTAAGTCCTCTACTGGCAAGTATAGGTCAGAAAATATTCACATCTAATGTCATGATGGCAAATAAATAAGAAAATTAGGGAAAAAATGCAAAAGAGCTGCTGATTATGCACCAGAGTCCCCCTAAGAATGTAAAAAATGGCAAAACCACACATTAAAAAACATAGTAGTGTTGGAAAAATGTTATTTTTAAAGCTAGAATTTATTTTTAATCAAAATCCTAACCTTAGATCTATATTATATATATATTTATTTTTTTTAAATGACTAGCCCTGATTATATTTTATGTAAGAGTATTCCAGGTTGTGCTATGTAACTGAACTGTGTCTTTGTTGTTGTCTGTCCACAGAGATCAGGTGTACCTAGTCAGTCTGAGAGAATCCTACAGGAATGAGATAATTCCCTACCGGGTAAGATTCTTACCACAAGCTCTCTTTCTCAATCCACAAACACTAAAAGGGCTCCATAGAAAATACAGAGCCATTCATCACAAACTGGACAGGTTATAAAATGAGAGTGGGAAAAGGGAAGACGGTGCACGCGTGTGCTTGGGTGTATGTGTGTATTTACTGTGCTGTGCATGTGTCTAATGCACCATGTTGGTTTTTACAGAAGCTTACATGGCGATCGGGCCAAGCTGACAGAGAGATGTGTGCTGTCAAGGGAAAACACAGAGTATGTATTAAAAATCATTCACCTCGCTCCTTTTTGTTTTATATTCCACCACAAGGACAGAGACTTCAACTGTGAGCAGAGAAGCCGGTTGCCTCTCAAAACATCACTCTATATTGTGTGTCTGGTTTCAGGATGAGTGCCACAACTTTATCAAAGTGCTGGTTCCGCGAAATGATGACCTGGTGTTCATCTGTGGTACTAATGGCTTCAACCCCATGTGCAGATACTACAGGGTCAGTATCTAGTGCCAGGAAAGTAATTTGAAAATAATTTAACACACTTTTATTTTGAATTCCTTTCAAATACATTTGACTAGATTTTTTTTGTTTCATGTGCATGGTAGTGTTTCTATGTGTGTATATTTTCACTGTGTCCCTTGACAAAAACCCTTTAATGTGTGGGTGATTGTTATATTTCCTTCAGCTGGATAACCTAGAGTTTGATGGGGAGGAGATCAATGGACTGGCACGATGCCCATTTGACTCCAAGCAAACCAATGTTGCCCTTTTTGCTGGTATGGGTCAAACACACACACACCCACACACATAGTTAGTCTTGCTGAAGAAGAACTAATGTGTTCCTACTTATGCTCTCATTATCACCTCTGTGTCTTTGCCACAGTAAAACTGTGCCTGCAGCGATAACAACTCAGCCACTTAAGCCTTATAAACAATGAGAAACAACGAAGAATTGACGATGAGTGTATCCTAGTTTTTGTTGACTGTACTCCTTGTTGTTCTGTTTTTTAGAAGGGAAGCTGTATTCTGCAACTGTAGCTGACTTCCAGGCCAGTGATGCTGTCATCTATCGCAGTATGGGTGATGGATCAGCCTTGAGGACCATCAAATATGACTCCAAATGGCTGAAAGGTAAGCAAATGCCACTTCATCACTCAATCTTAATTTCTCTCTCCCCTTGCTTTCCTGGAGATACATGCATCTACCTGCCAGCTAGCTAAATGCCCATGGTGCTTTTGCCTCGTACATGTATGAACGTGGCTGTCAGAGCTGTTTTTGGAGCG
The DNA here is from genome assembly GCA_029875015.1 of Lepomis gibbosus. Lineage (NCBI taxonomy): Eukaryota > Metazoa > Chordata > Actinopteri > Centrarchiformes > Centrarchidae > Lepomis > Lepomis gibbosus. The sequence goes on along the minus strand of JAPMOB010222646.1, from coordinate 12,590 downwards.
ATAGAGAGCTCTCCTGCCTCGCCAAGCTCCATGGAGATATGGCCTGTTCTCTCCCAGGCAATCTAGGTCACCCCCAGTCATATACAGCCTTGTACAAATCCCTGAAATATTCAACATGCACAGTGGTGGTGACGGTGCAGAAATACACTTCAACTCTCTGCCTCTGTCTCTCCCCCAGAACCTCATTTCCTGCACGCAGCAGAGTATGGGAATTACGTGTACTTTTTCTACCGAGAGATTGCAGTGGAGCACAGCAATCTGGGCAAGGTAAGACAGCGCACCTGCCGTTTATAATGCATTACATATGCCACACAGATACAGTACACAGGCCTTTATCCAAAAAAAGGCTTACACTTCCCTCAGTGCATGTGTTTCTGCCACAAATGGCCCCAGTGGTAATGGGGCCCATTCAAGCGATGACAGTACATCGCATTAGAATGCACGAGAAATTTCAACAGCCAGTGTTTTGCTGGGAATCTTCTACTAATGTAAAACCATTACACAGTGAGAGGATTTGTCTCCTGGAGATTGCACACTCTGTATCTGCCTCTCCCCATGACACACACACACACATAACACACATACAGAGGGAATTAGGATGTTCTATGTTTGAGGCCAACTTCAGATTTGACCATGCCTCATCCTGAGCTGGTCTGGCTGAGCCACAGGAAGCCAGCATCCTCCACCAGTCAATTAATATTTCAACCCAACTAATGCTTGTGTGACACCTGGCCTCTGATGGGGGTTTGCACTGGTAAATTATTAAAACTGTCAAAGCCAACTGCTTCACACACTTTATTTATACTTCCAAGCCTTGGTAATATGTGCAATCAAACACACATTTACATGGTGCCTTAGCCCAGTCCCGGCTGGCCTTCCACATTCTGTTTTTTTTTAAATTATACTCCAGTCAAAGTGAACAATCTCCATACACAAAGTTAACGATGAGGTTGTGTGTTTGTTAAGTCGTCTGTGCCGAGTTGCTACAGGATGGAGAAATGCATTATTCAGCATGTTGAAGTGTTTTTAGTGACGTTCACTCAGCTGCCTTCCTCTTCCACCCGCCTCTGTCCTCTCTTAAACCCCTGCTCCTCTCAGGTTGTGTATTCTCGTGTGGCCCGGATCTGTAAGAATGACGTCGGTGGGTCACAACGGGTGCTGGAGAAGCACTGGACATCTTTTGTGAAGGCAAGGCTAAATTGCTCCGTGCCGGGGGAGTCCTTCTTCTACTTCGATGTGCTTCAGTCCATCACTGACATCATCAACATCAATGGAGTTCCCTCAGTTGTGGGTGTGTTTACCACACAGATGAACAGGTAAGTCATGGCGGCAGTTAATTGTTGAATTGCAGAGGACAGAAGTAAAAAGACTGGAGTTCAAACATTGACATTACATTGATGTATTTCTTTCTCCACAGTATCCCAGGGTCAGCAGTGTGTGCCTTCTCCATGGTCGACATTGAGAAAGTATTCTGGGGCCGGTTCAAAGAGCAGAAGACTCCTGACTCTGTGTGGACTCCATTTCCAGAGGAGAAGCTTCCCAAACCTCGGTAAGAATTGAACTCTTTCCTCCCTCATTCATTTGCCCAAATTTTAAACCTTCCAAAGCATTCAGGGCCAAGAAGGCAAAACAGAAAAGAAATGTTAAAAAAATTATTTTTGATTTTAAACATGGCTTTTCACTGAGCAGGTGGCACTTGACTCAGCAGCTGTTTACCACCTGTCATTTACCCCACTTTTCTTAACCCTTTGTCCATGTTAAAGCCAATCAAATCAAATATTTTTCACTGGGTAAGGGACCAAGTTATTAGCTTTGACCCAGCACACACATTCACCATCTGCTGATGATTAAATAATTAATATGGCATAATTAAACGTGTGTTGCATATTTAACCTGTTTACAATGAGCACGTATATTTGTAGCTCTGCTCTGTGTCCAAAACAAAAAGTCTGCGAAGCACCTCATTACCCCGTAAATCATTGATGGAGGATAACCATGCATATGTATATTTTATGTTTCCAGCTGAGGCCTTTTTGTGATCCTAATAAGCACCTGCTCCTCTCCCCCACCCTCTCATTGCACTTTTCATCCATTTCAACTCACATTATTATTACTCCCTGGTGTGTGATCATATAGACTGATCTTTGACCTTTTCCCCTCTCTGAATGTGCACCCTCTATCCTAGACCCGGGTGCTGTGCAGGTCATGGTCCAGCTGCGTCCTTGAAGAGCTCCATCGAGTTCCCGGACGATACCCTGCAGTTCATCAAGTCCCACCCCCTCATGGACACAGCTGTGCCTTCTATCGGGGATGAGCCTTGGTTCACCAAGACCCGGGTCAGGTAAAAGCAGAAGCAGATTAGGAATGGGTATGCGCCATTGCTATCCCCCAATTTCGCAATTTCGGTACTGAAAAAACAAATTCATTTTAAGTTTAACCAAATATGCTAAACTTCTCTCTCTGCATTAGTGTTTCATACTGTCTTATCACAAGCAGCTATATCAAATCTTGATAAAACAAAGTTATGTCAAGATATGTAAACCTGACAGAATCTGTCCAAACATTTGATGCAATGTCTCTTAACTTACAGTGTTTTCTCTAGGAAAACAATCAGGATGATGATATAACAATGCACACTTCAATGGGATAAAAAAACAGTTTGATCTTTATTAACTCAAGAGCCGAATGTATTAAAAATGCCTTCTCCTATCTGAACCCTTTCTGCGAGTAACACATGCTTCTCTGCTGTGTGTGAAGGTACAGACTGACAGCGCTGGCTGTGGACAATGAAGCTGGGCCTCACAAGAACTACACAGTTGTGTTCATCGGGGCTGAGTCAGGGGTTGTCCTCAAGGTTTTGGCCAAGACCTCCTCTGTGTCCCTGAATGACAGCCTGCTTTTGGAGGAGATAGATGTCTTCAACAGGGCCAAGTAGGGATACACGCACTTTTCACCTTCTCTCTGTCTGCTTCTGTTCTCTTTTTCTCTTTCCCTTCTGTCTTCTGGCAGAGGAGTCAGCAACTCTTAAAGTGAAGCTTCCTGGCACAGATGGCAGTCTCTGTCTGCTTTGTGTGCATGCACAGTATGTGTCGAATATTTTTTTCTTTTGTGTTTATTTGTGACGTGAACACACTTCCATGTATCAGAGGTTAAAATCTTGTTAAGCTGTGAGAAAAAGCTTTATGTGACTTCTTCACCTAACAAGTGATTATATCTACTCCGACTGAAACAGTAGACAGACTTATCTGATAAACCTCTGATCAGGTTTCTCGCTTCCCTTCCCAGGTGCCTGTCTAACCGCGAAGATGACAAGCGTGTCCTCTCGCTGCATGTGGACAAAGACGCACACAGCCTGTATGTCGCCTTTTCAAGCTGTGTCATTCGTGTTCCCCTGAGTCGCTGTGAAAGGCATTCTTCCTGCCACAAGTAAGTGATGCACTAATGCACATATATGGGGTTAAAATGCTTTGTACGGTCGGTCACAGGATTGTGACTTTATTGTTATGTTTTTCAGTAAATGCCATAAAGAGAATGATAACAGCTTCACCTCATGTCTTGTGGTTAATGTTCAGACAGTCACAAATGACTATAGTGCACTTCCCAGAATTATTAAACCTGGTGTTCTGATGGTGTGTGTGTGTGTGTGTGTGTGTGTGTTTGTACGACACCAGGTCCTGCATTGCATCAAGGGATCCTTACTGTGGCTGGAAGCCTCATGGAGCCTGCGAGAGGATACAGCCTGGTGTTATGTGAGTTCAAGCCTCAGCTGCAATATGAAGTGCAAACATTATAGATGGAAAAATGAGAGAATTTTTGCAACTATATGATTAATTTCTCTGTCTATCTATCTCTTCTTTGCTCTCTTTTCAGGACTGGATACGAGCAGGACGTTGAATTTGGAAACACTGTCCACCTGGGAGACTGTCAAGGTACAAATTTCATCTCCTTGCCATGCCATCTATCCTGAGACATATACAAACACACTCACACACACACTGACACAAAGGTACGCAAACAAAACACAAACTCATCTCCACACAGACCATGAGCCTGCACACTCACACCAGTAACCACTCCAGTAACTTGCCCCTACATAAGTCTATGTGCAGTATTAACACACACATCTGCATACAGTACATGACCACCTGTAACTTATGCCGCTTGTGAGGCAGAAACATGGACATGTACAATTTAGGGCCATGTTCAGCTGGTGCAAACGGTAGAGGTCTTAAGATATCTGATGGGCAGAAAATGTGCCTTAACTGATTTTAATTTAAAACGTCCGTCCCTTCATTTGTACCAACTAAACATGACCCAGGCTGAACCTCAGTATTGATCAGAACCAGAGGGCCTCTAATGACTCCAGTGAGAAAAAGACACTGCTAACGAGTGCTTCATGTCTTTATTATTAAACCAACTAAACAGCACTCTTAGTGTCTTTTAGCGATTTTAGTTTTTAGTTTTTACTTCTGAATTCCGTTACTGATTTCTTGTCCTTTTTAATTCTTTTAGCGTTTTTGGGCACTACATCAGCGCCAGATTACAAATCATTTGGCGACCCTACCTCTGGTTAGTTTGATCTTTTACTCAAATGGTTTCTTTCCTTGAGTTCAGCATCTCCAACCCTGTCTTTCCACCAGTGCTACCATTCATCTTTTCTTACCAAACACCTCCTGAATGCTAATGTTACCTGCTTCATTTTCATCGTCACAAACAACAAATTCACCAGGCAACATTGATGCTCTATCTCACCACAGATTTACTTCCTCATTTTCACTCATCACTTCCTGTTCTGATCCCTCCTCCCTTTTGCACGTCCACCCACCATCCCGTGGCATTCTTACTGTTGTGTACCAACTCCTCTTTGAACCTCAGTATCTTCTCTCTTTTCCCCTTAAAAATTGTCTAAACAAAAAAGAGAAATATGCTTTCATTGGTCTGTGAATGTGAGAACATAACTTTTTTTTAAACTGATATAAGGTTTATTTAATATTTTTGCAGACACTAACCTTTAAAAATTACCCATTGTCCATGCCTGCTAACTGGGATGGGATGATAACAGTATGCTTTACCCACGTCTTCACAGTTTGTTAACAATTTGTTTGTCACCACAGACATGGAGTTTTCATCAGCGCCAGTCACTGTCCACACCAGTGGGCCCATACTCCCCCCAGTACTCATACCCACTCAGAGACCCAGCTCAGAGCCTGGTCCAGAGCTCTACGGCTCAGGCTTTGTGCTGCAGGATGACCCAGCCACCTCCCATTCTTTAGACTCTATCCCAGGGGGCCAAGAGGGTAAGGCCCACAGGGAGGCAGCTAGCATGCTGCATTGAGTCTGATCTGATAGCTGCCAACACCTCTCACTAAGCCACACAAATGTGAAGTCACACATAGGCTCAGATATGCAAACATGTGCACATAATGGCAGCTATTCATTAGATAACGTGGCAGATTGTAATCTAGTCTTTCTTTCAAATACATTTTCATACATAATTTATGTTGTTAAACATATTATAATTTTCATGTTACCATTGTTTTCTATCCTTTAAACTGTAATGTTCTTTTTTTGAATTATGTCTTTTAATCATTAAGCTTTACACTCACTGTTCTCATAATATTCCTTTAAAATCTTTTGTTTGGATTTAGCTTCTGCCAGTATTTTTTTTAACTCTAGCTCTAGTAACAGTTTACCCTGGCTAGTAGATCATTGACTGGGCCTGCTCTGCCACATCACTATTGTGGCTGCACATTGGATGACTAACTCTTTCAATGTCTGTGGTTACTAACAAACTTCCAGTAGAGCAACACCTGGAAGGCAAACACTGCTTCTCTTTCCTCTGAACAACTTGCAAAAGTTTAATTTGTCTCTATATCTCAGATAAGAGTGCACTCCTAACCCTTTTGGTACCGGTTAAATGCATGACAAAAAGCCTCTAGTGGAGCGTGAATCAAGGAAACACTTTTTAGTCTCCCCCTCTGAACTAACATAGCACTGCTTCTTATAGATGGTGAAATGGATGTGGGTACCTAACAGCTTCTGGCAGTTTTCACCATATTTCTTCTTCATCTGGGTTTAGATCAATAGGAATGTGTCAATATTTATGGAATTTGGTTGTGGTTAACTGGCTACCTTGTATTGGGGTGAAAGCAGAAACTCATGCATGATTGTGTTCACACACAGATATGCACATTTCTGCTGTTGAATGGAAAGGGACAGTTCACTGAGCACTGTAACTCTTTTCATCAAGGGGTTCACCAATGCTTTAATGTTTTGTAGGTATGTGGGATATTCAAGCGGGTGACACCAACCAGATGGTTCACATGAACATCCTCATCACCTGCGTTTTTGCTGCTTTTCTCATGGGTGCCCTCCTGGCTGGTCTGATTGTTTTCTGCTACCGAGACTCATTCCTCCGTAAGCCAAGACATGTCCACAAAGATGCAGAGTCGGCACCGTCCTGCTCTGACTCCACTGGAAGCTTTGTCAAGCTCAACGGCCTCTTTGATAGCCCTGTAAAGGTACAGCCATAAAACCAGCTCCAATGCTACGTCAAAGTCTTTTGTGGAAAGGAGTGATTGAACAAGCTGTGAAATTGTGTCTAATCTCTTTTGATTTTATTGTCACGTTCTTAGGAGTACCAAACCAACATTGATTCTCCCAAGTTGTACACCAATCTGCTGAGCAACAGCAAAGACCTGAATACACCCAACGGTGACACTAAGACCATGATCCTGCGGGATGGCTGTCAGCCCCCTGAGCTGGCTGCCCTGCCTACACCCGAGTCCACCCCTGTGCTTCAGCAGAAAGGCCTGCAGCCCATCAAAAACCAGTGGGAGAGGGCTCACGGGAAGGCCAGTGGGCCCCGTAAGGAGTCCAACTCATCAGCCAAGAGTCCTCAGTTCCTTCCTTCATCTCCTGCTCCTCCTAATTCCAACACCAACCACCCTCACCTCGCCCTGGGTCACTCACACATCCCAAGTGCGGTTGTTTTGCCCAATGCCACACATGACCACCCTAACCATGACAATGGAGATGATACACTGCCACATTCATCTGAAAAGAAGCCAGACTCTAAGGGAAGTAGGAAAGACCAGAAGAGGTCTGTGGATGCCAGAAATACCCTAAATGACCTTTTAAAACACCTTAATGACTCTGTGGCTAACCCCAAGGCCATTCACCAAGAGGGATCAGGGCCCCGCCCAAGACAACAGCTAGCACTGGAGCCCATGGAAGAACTGACTGAAGTACCTCCCATGGTGCCTAGCCGGGAGGCTTCCCTGTACTCTCCCTCTTCCTCCCTGCCAAGGCACAGCCCCACCAAGAGGGTTGATGTGCCCATGCCCACCACTCCCACCACACCAACGGGCAGCCTGAGCATGGGGGGCACCCTGGAGAGGCAAAGAGGGGGTTATCAACTCCACCGGAGTGCCTCTCACAGGCATTCCTTATCCACCTCACCAAATGGGGTAACCATGGGAGTGTCTGTGTCTCGCCAACATAGTATGAACAGAGGGGGTTACATGCCCCCAACTCCCCCCTCCAGACTTGACTCTCATGGCGGAGTGATGGGGGCAGGAATGCACTCAGCCCACCCATCCTCTGTATCCCGACAGAGCAGCTACAGTGGGCATTGCTCACTCCCTCGCACAGGGCTGAAACGGACCCCATCGCTAAAGCCAGATGTGCCCCCTAAACCCAATGGGTTTCCACCACAGACTCCACAGATGCGAGTGGTCAATAAGTACAGTTATTAAAAGAGCATGGACACTTCTGAGTGTAGCTCTTGGCCTTGACTGTAGAGCTTTGAGCCCTGAGGGCTTTGGGGGGGGGTATTGGAAGGGGTAGGGCCTAGTGTGTTTGTGTATCAACTTGAGGTGTGTTCCCCCTTTAAATGATATGCACATTCACTCACACTAAAAAGGGAAATTCACACATGTGGCCAAAGATACTCCTTGGGGCTTTTTCGCTCCCTACGTCTCCATCTCCCTCCCTTGTCACGGTACCCCAGGATATGAACAGTGGACAGTGGTGAATCCACTGCTCCCTATTGTATCTGGGCTTGGGTTTCGCCTGTTCCCATTTTAGGTACAAGGTTTAGGACACTAGCTGGGGCCACTACTGGATCTGTGCTTGTGGTACCAGGTTAAAAACAGTGAAATACTTGAAGAATGGGTCTCATTTGTCACTGCCCTTGAGCACTGTCTTCCCACTAATGTGAACTGAACAAAGAGGAGAGGTAGATCATGCCTTTGTTAGTAAGATGGCTGGGGGCAGAGGAGAGGAAACTCAAAAATCATAGTATGTGTTTTGCTTAATATACATATGACCGTGAACAGATGAATCAAACAGCAAGCGAACAGAAACAATTAGTGCAAATGAATGTGTGAATGTGTTGACTGGAATGCAGGTTTGTGTAAAGGAAGTACTTATATTAGGCCTTCACACTTAATTATCAAGAGTGGCACCACATGACGGAGGATGCACCTTAAGACCTGTCAAAGACCTAAGTCACTGTCTCTCATTTCAACAATAAAATCTAGTCTTTGGTCAAGTATCAACCCATCTGAACCAAGCTTAAACTATATTTTTGTGGCAATTACGTTAGGCTGAAGTGAAGTTGGTCATGCTGGGTGTGTACTGGGACAGGCACTATGTAACTCACTTGGAAATTTTACTTATTACATTTGCTGCTATTGGTTATAGACATAGGTGTTTGTCTTTCAATCTTTTCTACCAGACTAGGATACTCCTTCAATAAGGGTGTGCACATCTGTGTGTGTGTGTGTGTGAGAGAGAGAGATAATGCAACAGAGGCCAAGAAGTACAGTTTTCAGCGACCAAACACACTGGTATGACTGATACATGGGAAACAATGCTTCCCACAGGACTGAAACCTCCCCTAACCTCCACTGCCCCTTTGTAGGAATTATAATGGTGGTTCAAGAGACTTCTTTCTTTATGTAGCAATGGTATTAAGAAAAAACATACATTTCTCATCTCATTCTATAAAAGAATTATAAACAAACTGATTTGCCTTTATAATGTTTTACTGTGTTATTTAAAGAATTTACCATATGAAACTAAAGCATCACCAATGGTTTAGCCCGTGAATTCAACATTTCAGGGCCCTTCTCTTCTGTTAAACTTGTGTGTCTCCCAATAGAATAACACTAGAATTTCCTCCTACATTAATCCTATTAAAGTTATATTAAACAGACCCTAGAACAATACATGGATGTATCACCTCTGTCATCTGCTGTCCTGCTCCTGTAGCCCGTGTTCCCTGTGCAGCTTCCCTGCAAGTGACCAGTGTACAATCAACACAACATTTACCAATGTAATGAGTCATGCTGGGAATGACAAGATCCTGTATATAATTAAATACTATAAATAAGGAGTATGAATATTTTTAGGCAAGTGAACCTGAATCTGTGCATTGTGTGCCTTGTTCACAAAATGAACTACCACAGTATATAATATTGGCAATGTCAATTGGTCCTCTGTATGTTATTGTTATATTCTATATAAACAATTTTTATATAAGCAATTTCAAAATCAGCAGGATGTGTTGTAAAATCACTACCTAATCCAAACCGAAGTAATGTGGGAAACAAATTCACTGACAAACATTCCACTTGAGAATGCTTGTTGTACGAAAGGACAGTCAAAAAACATTTATTTGGGGTATAAATCAATTTTCCTCCTTTACTGCTGGTGTTGAAAAGAATGGTGTTAATCCACCATGTCGAGGTGCCATGCAGTGAATGTATTTTCTTGACAGTGGGATGTAGGGTGGTTAGGCTTTGTACTGTGGAGCAGTCAGCTCAATGCAGCACATCCTGCCCACAGCCAATGTATTCACGCAGTGTTCACGTGAAACCTGTCTGTTGGCATGGGCGGCGGTCACGCAGAATCTATAATTCCCCTTGATTGAGGTGACAGCAATTGTTTCTATTGGCCAGAAGGGACGACTGAGGGATCATTTCTCTTAGCAATGGATACATTATTAGGGTGACATCTGCAATCCTATCTGAGTGTCAGTTGCCTGTTTAGCCCAAAGCCACATTTTGTTTACAAGTAATGATTGTATGTAAAGACTTTCTGCCTGTCATCTAACCAGTGTTTGGGCTCTCTTTTCTACTCAACACATGCACCGACATCACAAACATACACTCAACATACACTGCTCAACTGCCTTGTACATTGCAATTTGAACTGGGTCTTTCTGTTGCAATCTAAATTGAAGCCTTTATATTTCAGTTTGAGCTTGGTGTATGTGCAGATGAACAGGATTATGTCATGTAATTTTGATTTAAATACTGTGCAACATGGTGATGCAAGGCCAGCTGTATATATGATCTCCAGAGTATTTGAGCGTGTAGATATGTTGTAAAGTTGTACTGTGAATGTGTAAATAATAATGATGGTCTTTGTTTCATGATATTTTTTGTTGATTTTTTTAACACGGCATGTATAGTTGAAATAAAACATTACGGCACAGAAGGAGTAGTCTTGGGGTATTTGTCATGTCAAGGACTTGGCATGTAACCTGGGTGGATTTCATAAGTCAAGGCCTAATGTTTTGCCATGTGTTTCTAGTATGAGAAAGCATGAAGAGGTGCTAAGAGTTAAAATCAGATGCTTAGTGCATTGTGAATCCAGCTTAAGAGATGTGTGAGATATATTTGTTACTTACAGAATGACTTTGGTGGTGCTAATACTGTATGTATCCTAGGCTAGCTGAGCTCTGTGAGCTGACTATCAGAGACATTAAGAGTCTGCAGAATGATTAAGAGCTTCAGGCTATTTTTAGAGCTGGGTTGTTTTGAAGTTTGGGGCCAGCTCAGAGTCAACCACACCACATAGCATGTGGGAAAGCTTCCAAAGTAGCATGTTCCTGTAGACACCAAACATCTGGACTAACTACCGCTCAAGGCATAAGATCTGAGCCACCAATGAGCTGTGGCGGAATCCACACACACTAGCACATGCATACATTTAGATGCATGTAGCATAAACATCCATTGCATGAGGTTACGCACAGATAGGCCTGCGATAAGATTGGCTGTCAACAACCAAGAATAAAGCAGTGATGGTTGGATGAAGGATAATTGCTTTTATGTGTTTCCAATTGAATGGAAAATAATCGCATTGCACACTGAGGAATGACCTCTCACTCCCCTCTCAAAAAGATATAAACATGCACATACAATCACATGTTCTTCATGTGCTGTCGTACTGAACTTCTTTTAGTCATTCATTTGAAGTTCACAGAAATACAGAAACATGCGTAAAAATACACTGTCAAATCAAAACAGGATTTAGTGTTAAAACTTGACAACAGGAATGCAGATACATCCGTCCAAATTGTTCAAAATCACAAACATGGGATGTCACAGTGGCTTAGCGGTCTAAAAACACATACCACATAACAGCAACATCACCGGTTTTAATCTGGCTGGAGACCTTCTTTCATGTCATTCACCCTCTCTCTCTCTCTTTCCCACACTTCCTGTATGCTTCTTCACTGTTTATCAAACAAAGCAAAAATGTCCAAAACATCACCAATAACTTTTGACCATCTTATATCGTCACCATTTTGTATGCTAACCTCCTGCATAAGCTCAAGTCAATGACCGTGGAAACATTTAAAGATAAATATGGAGATTGAAAGGAAAATGGTTTTCATCTCGCTTATCTGCACACAAAGAACAAGTGCAGGAGGGCTCTGAGAGAGCAGCGCCTGCTTTTTCGCAGGGAGGTTATGCAGCCCTTTGGCTGTTTGGCCGGGAGGCTTAGTGGCTCATCGCTGCCGTCAGAATGTTGACACAAGTGCTCCTTCATTTGCTTTCAGCAGGACCTCCTGAAAACCCACACCTCCTAGCAACGCAGATCTCTCTTTCTCTGTCTTTCTCTCTCTCTCAGTCTCTCTCTCACACACACACACACACACACACACACACACACAAGGGAAACATTCTCCCCTCTGGGTGTTCTAACGGGGGTTGGGGTGTGATTTGGTTGGGAATGGGAAACAACAAAGAGGCGCCTCTTGCTATTCTGATGTACATCCCATCCTCTCAATTTATCAGATGGTCTCTTTGAATTAGTGGAGGCAAATTAAACACAGCCAGTGATTCTGTAGCTGTTTCATTCACTTGTCCGTCCGCCTGGCCACACTTAGTCTCATTGCTAGCACTGACTGTTCCCGAACAAAAAGCATGCGTTTGTTGTCATGCAGACATGTCTGTGTGTCTGTGCATGTGTGTGTCTATGTTTATTCCACTTCAAGAGGAACAGAGGAAGCAGATGCTTAAAAAAAAATCTATCTTGTAGTTAAGTGGAAGTGGAACAAAGTACTGATTCAAATGTACACTGCTTAAAAAAATAAAGGGAACACTTAAACAACACAATGTAACTCCAAGTCAGTCACACTCCTGTGAAATCAAACGTCTACTTAAGAAGCAACACTGAGTGACAATCAATTTCACATGCTGTTGTGCAAAAGGAATAGACAACAGGTGGAAATTATAGGCAATTAGCAAGACACCCCCAATAAAGGAGTGGTTCTGCAGGTGGTGACCACA
>JAPMOB010222640.1:0-20573 GCA_029875015.1 Lepomis gibbosus | reverse complement strand
GCCATTTTAATCTAGATTAATCTAGATTAATTTCAAAATTAATCTAGATTAAAAAAATTAATCTATGCCCACCCCTAGTCAAAACGCAGCACCCACTGCTTTCACATTAAGGCAAATTAACAGGCCTAAACATCTGTTTGTTTACAGGTCTTTGTGATTCCTATTGCATATGTGGGGGAAATTGTGTATTAAAGCTTTTAGTGTCTCAGTTTTAGTGTCCCACTTTAGTGGGAGCTGTGTGAAGTCTGATAAATAGCCTCAAGTGATGTCACTTGAGTCAGCATTGATTGGGGCTGAAGACTACGAGTTGGAAAATAAAAGAAATCTGGAGTGCGGAGTTAGAAAGAAGTGAGCTAACGAGACCTGTGTAGTCCTCATCTCTGCTCGAGGCTAGTGCTTCGAGGATGCATCAGCCGCTATAAGCGCAAAACCCCTAAATTACACACCAAAATGTCAGTGGTCAAGTTGCATTGTGGTTAACGTCAGCACCAGGTTTTGCCAAGAAAGGAGAAATGCATTGAATAAAAAAAACAATTTCTCTTCTTCTGCTTCATGGAGCTTGATCCTTGTTGTAACAGTTTTAAAGGAGTGCAAAGCTAAATGAGAGGTGTATTCTTTAAAAGGGGAGTGCTGCCGCTGTGAGTAGCAAAATGACTGCTAATAAGGAGATAAAGTTTGCTCTGGCACTCAAAAATCTGGCAGACTGACGGGTGAATAAATCTGACTGTGTGTGTGTGTGTGTGTGTGTGTGTATGTTTTTTGTATTGTTAGCATTATGTCTGAATGTATGTCTGATGTGTGGGAGTCTAATAGACTCATGAGAACTAAAAACCTCGGATACAGATAATTCACTGTCCTTGTTCCACTCCTTTTATAGTGTGTGTATGTGTATTTTTCCTTGTAGTGATCTTCACTGCCAGCAGACAGGCTGTTTGTTTATGACCAGCGTGATTCATGCGTCTATAAAGATGCTTTGTGATTCTCTCATAACGGTCCGCCCAGGCAGAGTTCGGCGACTTGTTGTGTCCACAGGGTTCCTTCAGCTTTTGGAAGTGTATGTATGACTGTGTCCTGATGAAATGAAGGAATTATGCTAAATTAGCTGTTTTGTAGTTATTTTAAACAGGAAAAAACATTTCCTTAGAAGCTAGTTTTTTGTTTTGTTTTACTGCTGTGGCTTATAAACCTTCATGATGTCTTTTTATTTTTCTTTATCTGCATATTGTTGTAAGATTCCAGGTTTACAGTCATACTGCACCCCTTCTTTAATTCTAATGATAAACTGATATCAATAACCCAAATCTTCAAATCAAAGATCTGAAGTGGCATTTTCAGTGGAGGTTTGTGGTTGCCTTGCTTCAGGCATTTCAGCTACTTTTTTTATCAACAGCTATTTTTCATGATGTGCAGGGCTCCAGCTAATCTTTTTTTTATTATAAATGAATGTTTCGGATGTCAATGATAAAATGTGTCTTTGGTCTGTGTATTTTGTGTGACCAATACACCCCATAATTATATGAAACTGCTGTCAGTTATCAGCATTATCACTGATTGATGTCCTGTATGTTGGCCGCTTAAACGCTGTTGCTGTAGTTACATACCAGGATAATTAGGTCAGAACATATTGGTGAGCCATTCTTCCTGTTGTGGACAAGAGCTGGAAAAATGTCAGTCCTGTGAGAATAACGAAATATTCCTGCACTTAAAAGGAGGCAGCTCTGTGTGTGTGTGTGTGTGTGCGTGTGTGTGTGTGTGCGTGTGTGCGTGTGTTTCATGCTTTAGCCGGTCACCGCCGGGATTCCGGTGGTGACTTTAACCTGAAAACACACAAACCGATGGGGTCTCATGTCTTTGTGAGGAGAGACAGCTTTTTGATGGTTAAGATGTGGTTTTTGGGTTCAGTTTACAGTTAGGTTATGGTTAGGGTAAAGGGGCTGGGCATTATGTCAATGAGATGCTCCCACGAAGACAAAGGAACAAACGTGTGTGTGTGTGTGTGTGTGTGTGTGTGTGACCTCACACCATTGACACTTATGAGTCACACTGGGCTTTAGATTGATGCACACTCACACTGTTATATATTACTGAAGAAGTGTGTGTGTGTGGGTGTGTGTGTGTGAATCACAGCGTAAATGACTCAGTGACTTTGCGCTGTTGAAACTGTTGAAAGAAACTGTTCAGTTTGACATCAGCCATTAACTAAAGCCAGCGGTTCATTTTATGACAAACACATGGTCACAAACCGCCAAACACCGAGGCTGGTAGCACACAAACACACACACACACACACACACACATACTCATTGACGCAATGCATTCCCTAGTTCTTATCCTAACCTTAATGATTATAACTACATGCCTTACATTAAACCTTACCCTAACCCTAACATAATTGTAAACTGAACCCTAAAACCATTAATTAACCCTCAAAAAGTAGTCACTACCCTTGGAGATTTTTTTCCCACGGAGAGACGAGACCCCATCGGTAAGTGTGCATTCAGCTTAAAGTCCCTGGGATATAAAAACATGAAACACGCACACAGTGTGCAGTCTCTTCAGACAGTATGTGTTCATATTGCCTTTTCAGTTTCCAGTCAGTTATAATAGGTGGTGACGGCGCAATGGATAAGACGTCTGCCTTTGGTGTGAGAGACCCGGGTTCAGTCCCCCACTGTGACTCATCCACCATTGTGTCCCTGAGCAAGACACTTAACCCCTCATTGCTCCAGAGATGTGCGACTTCTGATAGCAATTGTAAGTCGCTTTGGATAAAAGCGTCAGCTAAATGAATAAATGTAAATAATACATACACACGATTGAAGATTCAGCCTAATTTAAGACTTTTTTTTAAAAAGTGCTATATAAGGTCATTACAATTGCATATTATTACACTTCACCCACTTGTATTGTTGTTTGTGTTTGTTTTTATATTTATACTGAGCCAAAGTGATAAAATTGATGTTTTTACTGTTCAGCATTTTTTCTCATTTCATTGTTGGCAACTGTTGTCAACACACACCTTGTCATTGTCTGACGTCATAAAATGCGCAACGGAATGTCGCAGCAAAGTCCCAACCTCTTGTCACACAGGTTGAAGTGGTTTAGTTGGTTTCTTAATTCAAGTTTGAAGCAGGTTTTATTACAGCTGTTGTAGACAGGGACTGCAGAGGCTGTGATGTAAAATTCTCCTGCACCCCTCACAGTTGTTACTTATATGATCAGGCATAAGAAATAAAGATGGGAAAAGTCTGTGACTGGGGTTGATTCTCTGTAATACAGTCAGTGGTGGACCACAATGACCCAGTCCAGGCCTCATTTCAATAAAAGCCTGCTGTTGGTGCAGAATATTGTAAGTGTTGGCAGGCTGTACAGTCAGTGCAGATCTAGGAAACTGTTCTGATCGGAGCACCGGCAGGCTTTACACCTCTCACTCCTGTCCTCCTCCTCCCTCTGTTTCTATTCTTTCTCTCCTCCCTCCCCCGTGCCTCCCTTTATACTAAAAACCTGCCATGCAGCAGCGCGACCGCCTGCAAATCAGTGTGCCAAGTGTTTGACCCCACTCGATGCAAACACATACACACACACACACACACATATGTGGACCATATGTTGCGGGGTGATTAGCATCTTTCCAAATCTGCTGATATACTTTAAGTGGCAGAAAGCCGGCGACAGAGCCAAGAAGGTTTAACCTTGTCATTAAGTGTCAGATGAAGTCTCACTGCCGTCAACCTCGCTTGCTTGGAGCGGCAAATGTAGGATTTGGAAAGACACATGAAATTACTGGACAGGCAAAGTTTCCGTGGCATAATTATGGTTGTTTTCCTTGGAGTTTGTTTTCTTTGGTTTGTTTCTGTCTACCTTTCCATGGAAGTAGAAAAGCCACGATGTTGGCAGTGAGCAGAAGGTTGTCCTTGAGCAAGGCATTTGACCTCTGATTACTCAGCGGGGAAAGGCAGAAGCCCGTAGGTGTCCTGAGTAGGTGTGAACGAGTGTTACTGGATGAATTTGAACCAGTCTGTTGCTCCAAAGGCATTAATGCTCAGTTAATTTACCTTTTTTAAAATAAAGATTAAAAATAAAGTATCTCCACACGCTGGGAGACGAGCGTTGACAGATGGAAAGAGTGTCCTCATTAAGGAAATGTGTTTTCACTTTATGCACAAAAACAGCATAAGATTCAGATCTATTTTTGAACATCAAAGCATGTTCGTGAAACACAAAGGAAACCAGAAAGATGAGGCCTGAAAGAGCCCAAATGATGAGAGTGGTGAACGTTTACACGCTCCTGTTAGTGAAGAGTATTTGGACTAAAGTACACGCCTTAAGGTATGACAGTGCACATTCTTTGCCTGAACACACACGATTGTACGCTCCATACACCAGCCTCCAAAACATGTCTCATTTGTGCACATTTTACTCCTTAATGAGACTTGAATGTTATTTTCAGCTCATTCATGACGACTTTCACTCTTTATTTCTCTCCACTGGACACAGAAATATATATAAACAGGTTGCTGCCAAATGGATTTTGACAATTAGTCATTATTTAAGTCATTTACGGAAACCCTAAGCGGCCATCCATTCAAACTTTTTTTCTTTTTCATAATCCTCCTCAATTAAGTTTTTATGAAGAGACCGTTTCACATGCTCACAATAAAGCATGTTTTGGACTGTGTGCATCCCTGTTCCACATACATCAACCTATGGACGTTTCATTCACAGGGAGAGGAAATTCCGGTACTTCTCATTTGAGCAGAATCCATTTAACATTACACATTTGTTGATGGCTATTTTGGAACCTTTGAAATAACCGTCGGGAAATGTGTGATTGGATTCCCCTAAATGTCTTCATAACAACTTTGCTGAAGAAGATAAAAAACACAGAAGAAGAAAGAAAAAGTCGTTTAGAGGGCAAGTCGAACACACATTTCATTAAAAGTGGATTACAAGTCCTTTGCTCTACCAACTGAGCTACCTGTCACAATGAAATGTTTTCTGAAAGTATCCTAAAGAAACGTACCTGCTGACACCTGTATTCAGCTGTGGTTTGTTATCTTGAGATCACAAGAAAATCATCCCGTTATCATGGGAAAATGGAGTAAAACAAATATTTAAATGGATGGCAGCTTAGGGCTTCCGTAATTATGCAAAAACACCAAACATTTAGATCAGATTGCTAATTTGATTTGCCAATTTCCTCTTTTTATATCACAATAAAATAAGCATTTTTGGGTTTTGCACTGGTGGTTGGAAAAAAGTAGCCATTTGAACACACAACCCTTGCTCTTTGACTACTTGTCCCCAGCAGATTTAACAATACATTGACAAATTAAAAGTATAAATGACAGACCAATGAGCAACATGAACAATTGTAATTTGCAACCCTGGAAAGAGAAAGAAAGTAAGCATCAGAAAGGTAAATGGCTTTAGATCATGTTCATTGATATCTTTGTCTTTACAGAGCAAGCGAGCAGCATGTTGACAAGAACACACGTTTCCCCACATCCTCTGTGTTGTTAGGATGTTTTAGGATTGTTTTGAGAAATGTAAAGCAGAAAAATAGTCATTCTTGTGCTTTCTGTGTCTGCAATGTTGGTTGTGTTGCTGTCAAGTAGAGTTTAGTTCTGATCCGTGCTGAAATCGTTTGTAAAGCGCTCGCTGTTAAGCTGCAGGGAGATGCTGTGATCTTAATGCAGCACAGCGTTGGTGATGGGAGCAGCCTACTCTGTAACTTCAGTGACAGAAACATTTGCACCCCCTCCTCCCCGCCTCTCCTGTAATATCCAAGCCAGGTTTCTAAATTGGCACGCAACCTAAAATAGCATGAGGGTTGGTTATATCACATGGTTTATGTTTGTAAATGTTTGCTCTCTGAAATGTACACAGAAGTAAAATAAGGATGGTCTGATTTGAATGACCCTTTTCTGTAGAATACAACAACTTCTTGTTGTTACCAAGTTCAGTGACCTTGTTTGTTAATGATCTGTGATTGTGGCATTTTAAACCTCTATCAGCTGCTTTTACAAGCATTAAGACAAATACAATCTTGTAAACCTTACGACTATAAACTCCTCCAATTTAGAAAAGGATATCTTAAAAAGTGGTTCTGTTTGGTGCTTGTTCCAACACGTTATTTTTCTTTATAAAGGGTAGACTGAGTGAAGTATTAACATAAGATGTGATACATTTTATAGATGCACTGGCACATCAAATGGAAATATTCTAGATGATTTGCATCCTTTTAAGTCCATATCCCTACAGCCCATCCTGACACATTTGAAATATTTAGAAACCTTAAAATCCTGGGCGGCTGATGGGTTTTCAATGGGTGACACTGGCCCGTTTATATTGCCGATATCAAAACAAAGAAACAATCTAATATACTTGCTTATATTAGCCAGTAAAATTAATATTTAGATGGAATTTTAATGAACTGTATTAAATAGAAAAATACATTAGGCTCTGCTGTAGATTTCAGAACCTGATTTAAGATTAGATTAGCTGTCATTTAGGGTAGGGGAAACATGTAAACTTTAGGGCTCTAAACTAGGGCTAGTACATATCCTTGCAAAGAAACACACCATAATCATTTAAATATGTTTTTCAATGGAAATGAGAAAAATTACGTAAAAATGATAATTCCCTCTAATATTGCAAATCTTATCAAAATTGCAGTATCAGTAAATATTATCACAATTAGAATTTTTTTTTACTGTTCAACCCCGGGGTGTAACTATTAGCTCACCTGGTAGAGCACGTGCCCCTATGTACAAGGCTCAAATAAAGGAACAAAAATTGGCAAAAAATATCTTTTTTTAAAAAAAGCTTTCAGTCTCAATCTAAACTAACATTTTCACCACCTTCTCAAAACTCACAAGGGGTAGCGCAAACATCGTTCCACGGCACTACTATGTTGCATAGGTTTAAGTAAGATTTTGCAGCACAACATGAGTTTCCAAAAACAGTTCTTACTGCACGAAGCAAACTGCTGCAGAGGAATAACTCTGTGTGTTAAAATTACTAAACTGAAACTGTACCTTGGAATTAAAGATCTTAAACTGACTTCTCATTTATCTGCCACTGTTTGATGCAGCGAGCTCCCTGCACGGCACCCTGTCTTGTTTGTCCTCCCTTTTTTTGTCTCCCTTTTATTTTACCACCTGTTCCGCTTTCATCAGCCCGGCCCCTGTGTGGGGGGATGGGAGGATGGAGGGATGGAGGGATGACAGTGTGGATTAACTGTGCTGTGTTGTTGCTGCAGTTCACACATTCCAGCGGGCCGATTCAGGCCAACTCACTGTACCAACACAGAGGCCTCCTTAACCCCCTTCTGTCCTCTCCTTGTGTCCTCTCATCCCCCCACCTCCCTCTCTGACTCTTAATGTCTCCATCCCTCATCTGCGTAACCTTGATTTTAATTAAAGCAGGTCTGCCTCCATCCTCTCCTCATTTGCATCACGTCATCCCCCCCTTCAGCCACAGGTCTTTTCAAAATCTGAATTTATAGAATGTGAACTAGTATCTAATCAGGGCCAAAGTAAACATGTTTCCTCCAGCAGATGATGCAGAGCCTCTTCAGAGGACATCATAAATACTGTACGTCACCCTCTAGAGGGCAAACAGTATAATTCTTAAAAAATAGGTTACAAGACAGTGTCAGTCTTTCTGTTTAGTAAATAATTAGTAATCATGCGGTCCAGTGTTGTCTGGCTCTGTTTTTGATCGAAAATTAAATCACAGCTATTGTGATAATGATTACAGTAATTTTTAAGTGAAATTACCAAACATTTCCTGGTTCCAGATTCTCAAAAGTGAGGATTTGATGTTTTTCTTTGTCGTACATGTTAGTAAACTGAATATCTTTGGGTTTTGAACTTGTGGTTTTCACATTTTCTGGCATTTTATAGACAACGATTAATCAAGAAAATAATAGGCAGATTAACAGATAACGTACATTATGCTGTAGCTGTAGATATGTTAGCATGGAGGGGAGGATGTGATGTGATCACTCTGCAGTCTTTTGGCCCTAAAGGAGCTGCCCAAATATGTATAATTTACTTGATGTAAAGTATCTTTTTGTGTCACTTGATGTTTCTGTGGCCTTCATCTTAAGAGTAACAGTTCTGCACCTTTTGCAATTTTGTGACACAAATCAGCTTCAGCCTTGGACTTGTTTTGGATGCAAGCACTACAGCCTGTAGTCATTTCTGTGATTTAATTATGATTGGGAAGTAAAAATATTGTATTATATAGTACTGAAACAATAAAAAACATTCAAATAGCCGAATAACAGAAAATGGATTCTAGGGGATTTTAAATACTGATGTTTCATTCCTTCTTGGCCGAGTACATCTAAAAATAAGTAAGTGATTTAGTGCAAACATCATGGATATCGGACTCATAATAAAAAATAGCTGCTTCACGTCATTATCACTTTTCTGGTCCTGTGCTGAAACACTGAGTTATAGTTTGTTGAGTAAATCTCACTCTGTTGTTTCTGTCACAGCTGTAATTTCTCATACAATATCCATGTTTGTTTGTTTTTTTTTGTCCAGGGACGAGTGGAGGTGGAGGCCGGCAACGAGAACATGAAGTTTGAGACCGGACCTTTCTCGTTCTACGGTGTCATGGCGCTCAGTGCTCCCACACTGGGTGAGTTCCTCTGCCTCTCCTCTCCTCATCATCTCATGCACTGGCAGGATCACATTAGTATTTGTAGTGTAATGTCTCAGGTTTGAAGGCCTCTGCTGCTACCTAGTGGTAAAATATTCAACAGCCTGTTCTGCAGTCATAAATGTGAATCTGGCAGTAAATTATATGTAGTTGACATTTGTCTTAACCATATTCTTCTGTTTGCTTTTTGACAGTGACTCTCTCATGACTTTTAGCTAATTTTTGAATACTCAGATGTAATGTGCACACACAGATAGACACTTCTCTATTCTAACATGCCCTCATTCACCCACCGTCTTGTGGTTGTCCTTGATAAGCTGCTTGTGAACAGGCAAATCCGTCAATTATCATATAATTTAAAAAGTCCCAGCAGGAAAACGTGTTCTTTGCACTGTATGATATCAAAGCCAGAGCTTTTTTTCTCCCTCTGCCAGTTCTGTTTTGTGTTGGTTGTTTCTGTTGACATTCAGCGGTCAGCGAGTCTGTCTACAGTCCACTTGTCTCAGTTTCATCTTTCCATTCATGTCTCTATGTTTCAAGCTCTGATCCTCCCTTTCTATCAAGGTTCCTGTCTGATACTCTTCGTTTTATAATGTGTAGTGTGTCTTCATCAACTGTTTATGTTTAGACTTTTAACTTTCAATCAACCACAAGGAACTTTCATTTTGTGTTGCATCTGGTGGCACCTGATAAAGATCTTTACCTCGTGCATTTGAACATAATGTTGCCTAATTCCTCATTTTCATCTCAGCACTCAGTCGACAGCTTACTCTTTGAGGTGCATTTTTTTCATTTTCCGGCCTTCTGTCTTTCTGATGTTCAGAAGCAGATTGGTAACAAGAACAGTCATCACACCTAAAAAAAATTCCCCTTCAAACAGGAGAGCGATGTTCCTGCAGCAGAATTTCTCTGTGTTTTTGCATGTCCTCGCCCAGTCTGGAAGGAGAGCTGTCTCCCACTGTCTCACTCCCTGTGTCTCCCTCCTCTTGGTCCCCTTCCCTCTGTCCCACCAACCTCCTCCTTCCTTCCTCCCTTCTCTCCTCTCAGTGGCTGCACCTCGTCCTCGCCACCTCTCCTTTAAGAGGTTTTCTCTGTTCTCTCGGTTGCCAGGTAAACTCCGGCATGTCTGGGTCCTTTAACACCGAGGACGGGCAGGGCACAGGGGTGGGGGGCGGACCTGGGGTGGGTGGGCAGGTCCAGGCTGTCTATTTGCCGGGTCTAGATTTGAAAGTTTTGTACATGTTGCTTTCTGTTAAATGGTAAATTAACACCTGATCACAAAAGCCAGAAAACTGTGTTAAAACAATGGTTGCACTTCTATATACACCACAATCAGTGATGTCCATCGGCTTAAAATACCTGCTATAACATCACTGATTGCACTGTGGCCTAAGGTGCAACATTTTCAAAGGTTTCACCGTACATTCAGAAGTGCTACTGCAGTTTTCAATCCCACGTGATTCATTCCAGTTTTAAGGATTGCAAAGAGTTGGCTACTTGATCTGAGCTACTTTTTGGCAAATACTCTTTGTTCAAGCAAAACGACATTTACAACTGTTTTCTACTGAGTCAACATTTTATTTGCATGAAGTTCGCAGAGCATATAAGTAGGAGGCAGTGAGGAGGTGTTATGTCAACCTATTCTTAGGAAACACATGTAGGTGGAGGTCAGCGTTCATGTAACTGTAGGGCATGAATTTGATTTGTCACGAAGAGTTTTGTCTGGACTTTAGAGGAGGCAGAGTAATGATAATCTACTTTTTGGTATATGTTGGACATCATTCAGAAAGAGGGATGCCATTACATACTCTGTCCAACAGAGAGCACTCACAAGTTTATTTTTCAACTGTAAAATCTTCAGTGCACTCGGTACAAAATGGAACTGCAGTGAGTAATCAATTAGTTGATCGACAGAAAGATCTGCAAGAATGATAAGCATTCAACACAGAAATGCCTAAAATTCTCTGGTGTCAGCTTTTGAAATGTGAATAGTTGCTGGTTTTCATAGTCTTCCAAGGCATTAAACTGAATATCTTTGGGTTTTGAACTGTTGTTGGACAAAAAAAAGCAATTTAAAGTTAACACCTCAGCCTCAGAAGTACAGAGGAGACTTAAAGGTGAAACAGGTCCTAACATAGATCAAAGAGCGCATCTGCCAAAATGTCAGCACACTTGTTAAACCGGCAGGGCACTTGGGGACAGAATGATCACATGGTGGTGTGAGAGACCCGGGTTCAATCCCCACTGTGTCCCTGAGCAAGACACTTAACCCTTGCTTGCTCCAGAGGCGTATATAGCAATTGTAAGTCGCTTTGGATAAAAGCGTCAGCTAAATGAATAAATGTAATGTAATGTAGCACAGAGATGGACAGGACAACATCTCGAGACACTCCAGACTTGAAGCCCCTTGAGGGGTAAAGCTGTCTGCTCTTTGCAGCGTCAACTTTGGATGCATCATAATAGCTGATGGTTTGTTCCCCTATCCATCAGCATTTCAGTGTGCGATCACTGTAACTGTTAAACCAATGAAAGGAATGAAGCAGAAGAGAACACGGAGCTATTGAGATGCAGCTATTGTTGTCCTATCCCTCAATTTCACCATGTATTTCAGAATTAAAGGGCATTCATTGCTGAAATAGACTGTATTTTGTATAAAAAAACAACAAAAACAACCATTTTTTTTTACTTAATCACAAATGCCCAGTTCCAAATGCAATCCCAGTACCTACTCAGTCTTGCTATCATGAATGAAATTTTTTAGATTTGAAATTTTTTATTTATGTTACGGTGTGGGATTCGGGTAGGAGTGAGGATTGTTGTTTGGATTGGGTCCTTTAATCATCCACATTAACCCACTCAGCCAGCACCAGGTCACTAGTATAGGTCTTGAAGTTCCAGGAGGTAACTTTTCTATAAGTGTTTAACATTAGGTGAATTCCAGCCAAGACAGAAGAAGTTAAAATCCATATTTCTGAGCTTAGTCCTGAGAGTTTGTTCTTAAACGGTATTTGTCAGAATAAAAATGGAGTAGCCTCATTTTAGATCAAAGAAACATGTATCTAAATCTCTGTTAGTATTACACTTTTGGCTACATCAGTTTCCGCTGGTTGATGTCACTGAAGCTGGGAAAATGGAAAATCAAGAAATCCAACGTCATGCTTTTGCACAAAATAAACAGCTCTGCATTCTCCACCCTCAGAGTGACGTAAAGGGCTATTTAAGTAATCCAAATATTTAGACTTTTCAGACAATAATCTCATATCTTCTTAAGTTTTACATGATGTAAACAGTTACTCTGTTACTCTGTCACATGAATGCTAAAAGCCTTTAAAAACCTATTGTAGCCAAAAAAGCTAAATAAGTTGCGAGTGGTTAGACATGTTGTGGTTGTAGATGACAGTTTTACTGGCTTCAAATGAAGAAAAGTTGCCTGCTTGGTCTTACATTACTGCTTTGAATTTCAACATGAGAAAAATTGTCTCATGACTAAGTGAAATCTAACCACTAACTAGAAAATTAGTCGTAGATATCCAGGATTAACTAGCTAGCTTAATTCTTTGAAAGCTAATACAGTTGACGTGTCCAGGTAAAACAGTTTCCTATGACTCACTGAGGCCCCCTGCTGGAAGACTCACATCTGCTGGTAATAAGACACAGCTGGTAAAGAGCATGTGTGTGTGTGTGTGTGTGAGACAGTGGAGAGTGTGATTTTGTTTGGATGAAGCACGCTACAATAAAAACTAAACTGTGAGCTTGGAAGATTCCCATGAATGTCTGTCATTATAGTTTCAGTATTTGTAGCAGAGATGGAAAATAAGCCCTTGATCCAATTATTAAGTATTGTTATTAAGAACTGCTCCTACAAGAGCAGACCTAACTTGCCGGAAGCAGAGCAAGCAGTTTTGGTTTGACTAAACATACCATCATTTAACTTGAACTGTCTGTATGTCTGGGAAGGTTCTCAAGTCATCCACATAGTTATCCAATGAAGGTTGAGGTCAAGGGCAACTGGACTTGGTAGAAGAAACTAGAAGATGTTTCATCCCTCATCCAAGTCTGTTGGATTTGGTACCTTATTTTCTCTTGGATGTTGTCGTCCTTTAAAACCCCCAAAATGGAAAAACACCCAACCCCACTGACACAAATTATTTTTATTCAACTTGTTAAAGTTTTGATTGCTGGAAAGCACTTTGTTACCTGTATTGAAAAGTGCTATTTAAATTATTAGCTATTATTACTATCATTATCAAGGTTTCAGTTATGTACACTAAAGCTGAAACATCTGATCAATTAACCCATTAGTCAATGGCCATAAAATTTACCTTTTAGTATTCTGATTT
Organism: Lepomis gibbosus; assembly: GCA_029875015.1. Classification (NCBI taxonomy): domain Eukaryota; kingdom Metazoa; phylum Chordata; class Actinopteri; order Centrarchiformes; family Centrarchidae; genus Lepomis; species Lepomis gibbosus. The sequence goes on along the minus strand of JAPMOB010222640.1, from coordinate 7,557 downwards.
TTGACTAATGATTTCTGACACTTTACCGGTTTGACATTTGCAGTTACTGGCTTCTTACATGGGAGTATTTTTTGCTTTTGGATATTAAGTCTGACAAAATTAGTAATTTGGAAAGATCACCTTACAATTGTAAATAAACAAAATCGATATTATAAAAATGGTGAAATTTCAACACTTACAGATATTGTATGTTTATATCATATATATCAAATGTCATGTTTCATAACATGTTTTTATAATATTTCATTGTACAAGCTGTCTGTGGATTTCTACCTAAGACTAGTGTCCTGCAGCTGTTAAAAAGTTAACTACTCTCCTCTTTGTATACATACATCCATACGGACTTGCAGATTTGGATCATTGATCATCCAAATAAACTTCAAATCAACTTAGGCCATCTTGGCCTAAGTTGATTTTACTTTTGAGGGAGTGTGGTGTTGAATATTGTTTCCACCTCTGTTAATTAGCCGTATGTTTGCATCTTGCACTGCTCGAACAAACTGAAAATACTATTAACTTTGTAAGTATGTGAGTGAATGACAAGTTTGGGTGGTGTGAGCCATTCTCAGTCACTGCTTGTTATGCTGCTGGGAAACGTTACATGTCACTCCCTTTGGTTGTGTGAGACATCTGTGATAGTAAAGCAAATGGTGTGTACTGTAAAAATGGTCATGAGTTTGTTTGAAATAACTGAATATTAACACGCCCTTTTTGTTAGCCTCCTCTGTCTCTCTTGCTCTCACAGATTTAACTTTTTTTTAGATGTCACTGTTATTTTGTGCATTCATTATAGCTCATATGTCATTAGTCTCATTCATTCGTATCATTACCATTAACCTGCATTGGAGCCTACACTGCATCTTGTGCTGTCAAGGTCTTATATTGATCTGTATTTGCATCATAGAGCCATTAATTCACAAGTTGCTTTGAAACCGTAGCATAAACCACACGCCGCAGCTCTCTGTAGTGATAAGCAATGTTTCCTATTTTATGGATGTATGCAGGACAGGCCTGATGGATCTTAGTCACACAATTCTGTCTTGCAATTGCTAAGAGGAGCTGTTAATAACCTTTGTGTGTGGGTGTGTGTGTCTGTCTGTCTGTGTGTGTCTGTGTGTGTGTGTCTGTGTGTGCATGTTTGCAGAGTTTCGTTCGCCGTCCCACCTCAGCGGGTTGAACCGTACAGCTTCTCTGAGCGGAGCCGACCGGACAGATTCGCTCTCCGTCAGCGGCAGCAACAGCCAGCTCAACAACAGCATCCCCTCTCAGCAGTATACACCCGACTTCTACGTCCGAGCTCTCACTGACCTGCAGTTTGTCAAGGTTGGTTTTGATATTTAATTGTGATGGAATCAGTTAGTAGACCATGTACAGAAATGTTACAGAAACATTTTCCTAGAAGGAACAGCAAACATGCCATCCTACTTCAGTATATCAAACTGCAGATAACCAGAGGAACAACACTTTTTTTGCATCCTACACTAACTGTTTGGTGAAACAAACATGAGCATGAGTTATACTGTTAACAAACTTGAAAAAAATATGATTTAAGTGGCTGAGGCATAGGCGTAGAGCACTCTGAAGAGTCCTGATAAAGAAGATGTCTGAACTAGAGCTGTAGCAGTCGGTCGTTTATTCACGGTGTCAGTCGACAGAAAAAAATAGTTTGAGAATGGATTAACATGGATTAAAAACTCCAAACATTTGGGCCAAGCTTTAAAACTGGTCTGCCTTTCAGTGTCTTACGTCACAGTGAACTGAATATCTTTTGATTTTTGGACTGTTGGACTGGTCAAAAATAGCTATTTGAAGACGTGTGTAAATTGTGATGGGCACCCTCCCCCTCCTTCCTTCAGATTACACGAGCACAGTACCAAAACGGCCTGATGGCGTCTCGTCTAGACAGCACTCCCCAGTCCCCAGAGAGTGGCCACAACACGGTTCGCCTGGATCAAACCACTCCCCCTGCCACCGCCAACACCACCATCACGGACCTGGGAGCAGACTCCACCCCGACGGAGAACGGGCCAGACGAGACGACGCTTCTCCTCCTCAACGAGCAGAACTCACCGCACACAGCCAACCACCATAGCCAGTTGGAAAACAGCATTTGACACCACCACCACCCCCCGACTCCCTCCATACTCCTACATTTGCACGCACGCACTACTACGCTCGAATGTATGCTGAGGAGGGGAGGAGTGTGTGTGTTGGTGTGTGAGTGGGGATGAGGACATATGCCTTGGCACAGCTGACGAGGCATAAAAAGACAAGCCATGTGCATGCATATTGTGTAAATATGCAAGGATTAAACAACACACACATGTGCACACACAGACATGCCAAAGTGTATTGTGGGAACTTGCCATATCCACTTTTCTATCATAGACAGACTCACCATAAACCTGTTCTGATATTGGTTGTTCATCAACAGAAAGGAGTATCTGTATGAGTGTGTGTGTGTGTGTGTGTGTGTGTGTGTGTGTGTGTGTGTGTGTTTGATTGCACATCCTCCTTAATGTATTAACTGGCTACTGAAGAACCTACTTGTCTGGACCAGAAAGCTCCTCCTTCTCTTGCCCATCGACATTATCAGCATTTAGAGGCGAGCTTCACTTGTGTATGTGTGTGTTGCTTCATCGTCCCTAATCAGAGACTCAGGGAGACTCCGCACCCCCCCATCCTTTTGCCCACGTACATACATGCAAATGTGGTCAAAAACTGCAAACCAACCCCTCCGCCGCATGTGTAGCAACCCGCATCTCCTCCTCACCATCCATACAGCTAGAAGACAAAGACGACCCGAGCATGCCCGCAGAGTTCAAACAAAGTAATATGTTTCATAGAAATTTACAATGAGATATTTAGAAATGTCCTTCTCATTTCTTGGATCGACAAAGTGAGTAGCCCAGAGCCTTTACCCTAGAGTTGTTAAGAGATTCAGCAGCGATAGACAGCCCGTCTGTATCATGATCAAGACAATCAATATGATTGCTATGAATGTGTAAAATTAAATGTGTAGGGTTTGTTAACTGTGGCCACCCTGCTCTCAAACAGCCATCTCTCTGCGAAATCTTTTTTCTTTCACAGGCGTCAGAACTGAAAAGACGTTATGGGTCGTATAGGAATCAGCTTTCATAAAGATGGTACATATTTGAGAGCGCACAGACTTGGCGAGTCATGTCCTACTTTATAAGTTAGGGTGAGCTGTCTGTGCGGACGTGTGTTTTTGTGCGTATGCGACCAAAATGGCCATCACCAGACTTGGTGGGAAATGAAACCAAAAGAGGGAAGCTTGATCACATTCTTAAAGAAAATACTTGCAGAGAGACTTTATTTATTGAGTTCGATGTGTGGGTGTGTGTGTGTATATATACATTATTGTCAGTGGGGCAGGGGGAGGATGCGATTTTTATTTTTATTTTGTCTAATTGTGAGATTTTACATGTTAAATATTCCTTTGCATTCAGTGGTAATATTTGGCTTTCCTTTTTGTAAACCAGACCTAGGGTCACTCCAGCATACTAAACAGCAAACTTTTATTCTTGTTTGTATTTCTGTAGCTACACACCGCTCAGCCCTGGCATCAGCCAAATTTAGTCAGTTTTATGGGAAACAATGTTGTATATTTTATGGCTATCACTGCATGTTTTTGACAGAACTGCACACACTCCAGTTATATTTTACTGTACCTTCTGAGGAGATTTTAAAGCAAAAGTTTTGCTTTTTATACATTTTGTCTTTTGACAGATTATTCTCTGTAATTTCTCAAATAGCCACAGTGGTGTTTCATAGACTATTTTATTGTGATACACATGAAAAGTAAATCATACATCATGTTTTTGTTTGTAAGACCAAGAAGTAAGGTTTGCTTTGTAGTGTTGTTGTTCAGCGTACGACGTGACATCCAAGGCAGAGATTGATTTCCACACTAACAACACCAGAATGCAAAGCAGCCACCCGAAAAGTTGTGTTGGTAGTAAACCATTGCTCTCACATTTTTTGCTGCTGCAGTATTGCAACATATTTCTTTAACAGACATAAATCACAAGTGAATCCAGTGAGGTCGCATCTGCTCTCTAACGGTTGTAAAAAGGGATTCTGGGAAACGTAGGACATCACAAGTAGGAGTAGACGGTAGATGCTGAAGGGAAGTGGGTGAACCAGAAGCAATATCATTGTAACACTTAATTTCATCACAAATGGAAGAGTTTGTGAAGGTGTTTTGTTTTTTTTTTGTTTTTTTTAAATATTGCTGCTTTTCTGAGATCAACAGTGTCCGATTCTCTGCAACACCAGCATGTTTTCAAATCACTAAATTCCACTTCTGTCAGTGAACAAACTGGTTGAAATTCTTTGGAAGTAAAACAACTGAAGCACTGTTTTGTTTGTACTAGAACGTGTGGTCAGCTTGTCATTTGTCCCCTCATTTCTTCTGTAGCAAAAGTCATCCATTCCCCAACCGAAATAGCACTCCAGTACAAAAAGAGGAATTATGAAGCACTTTATTTGGATTTTCAGCTTGAGTCTGAAACTAAAGCTTGACTGAATGATAATTTCATTTCTGTTTTCAAAAGAATCTTATTTAGAGTTTTTCACACTTGCGAAAGCTTAGTGTTTTTGGAAAAAACAAGAAAATTAACTTTTGAATCAGTAAATTCCAGGCTTGTGTTTTCAAAAACCCACATGACCACAGGAGTCTTAACTCCTGCTAACTTCTGTTAGCTAGTTAGCTGAGTTTGCCATGCAGTTGACTTAGCAGTCCAATTAGCTGACTGAGTGTGGAATGGGCACCAGAACCAGAGCCAGGTGAGAAAGCAACAGAACTAGAGCTCAGCAGTGGGACCGGGACCGAACACAGCCTCCGAGACCGAATGAAGGATGTTCATAATTAGAAACACTAATCATATTTCAGTTGTTTCACAACTACTGGTTAAGTTAAACCTCTGTGGTCCAAGGCCAAGTTACAGATTTGTTTCTGAGTCAAAACTGGCAAAGAGGGCGAATGATGGCATAGATGAAAATCTAGTGGGAATAGAAATAGAAATAAAAACTAAAATGTCCCTTTTTATGCACTGGTGATTGAGGTATCAATGATTGTCATTCTGTTTCACTAGTTTCTATTTTCTGACCTAATAATTGTGTTTTCATAAAATTTTGGTACCCCAGTACAGTAGAAACTTGTTTGTCTTAGGATAAACACAGCATGTTTAATCTTTTGAGAAAGACTGTCGAAAGAAGACCTTTTTATGAGAAAATCCCAGTGAATTAAAGCTAGTGATATGTGATAAAGATAGCTTTATTTTGAAATGTACTTGAGCTCTAATCACTGACATTTAACTCAACCTGGGGTTTCTCCTGCATGCAGCAGCTCTGCTTTCAAGAAATATTTCTGTTTATATCGTTTGAACAGGAACTCCCCATCATTCTCAATATAGGGAATGAAGAAATGTCATTAAAAGTTTAAGCACTTTAGTAAAGAACACATAATTTTTCCTAAGCCAGAAATTTGCCAAAGTTGCAGTCTCAGTAGCTCTGTTACAATATTGTTACTGACCAGGATTTCACAATCAATCCTTTCCTCAACATGTCACTGATTTTTAAATTTGCGCTGTCATGTTTGTGATTGAGAAAAGCAAAAGGATCTCACTGACTCACCGTTGTTTGCCTTCACTCTCTTTAAATGACTGTACTGGAAATTCTTTTGTGCTCACTCTAAATTATTTTTTACCTTCCCATTTCACAGGTCTGTTCTTGTTCATGTTGTAGATTTTTATGACTGAAATTGTTCGAATTTTTTTGTTGGTAATTTATGTGTTTATGTGCGTGCCTGTACGTCTCCCTCCCCAACCATTTTAAATTGTACTGGGGTTAGGTTCATGTGTGTATGTGTGGGTGTATGTAGGTAGGTGAATGCCTATGAATCAAGTTTGGTTATTTTTTGTACCTGTGAATACTGTCAGTAATTGTGGTAAACAACAATCCTTTTTTTATTTGTCATTTGGGAACAGAGCGAACAGAGTGACAGGGGGAAATACACTGATAGTCCTTCATTCTCTCCGGCATGCTTTAACTTAAACCGCAACAGATTAGCAAGGTGTAAATACTGTTTTATAATTTATGTCTTAATGAGTTGTGAAGATGAAGAAAGTTATTAATAAACCTGAGATATATTTCTCTATTTGTGACTGTCCTGTTTTCTTCAGAGGATTTTTTAGACTTTTTTTTTAAATTCCAAACTGATCCCAAAATGGCTGCCACATTGAGAATGCTTATGCATATTTACAGAAGATGTTTTCCAGCTCAATCATTGCCTTTATCAAGGCAAGGGTGTCAGCATCTGTGACAGAAGTCAAATGAATTAATGATATTGCAGAAGGCTGGTAATACATTGGCCAAAAATGACTAATGCAAACTGACCATATTGTTCAGTTTGCCGACACTTGCTTATAGGTCTCAATTATTGTTGACAGTTCAAATTGTATGCATATTAACAAGTTACTGGATAAGAGAGAAAAGGGTTAATAGCTTACATGGTGATCGATGTTTATCTGTCATGGCCGATGTATTTTATCGTTTTAGTTCAAGAACGGTGTGCCGCTTTAAAATTTGCTGCTGCAAGAAATTGTGGGAAGGCATTATCTGAAATATATGGCCATAGTGGAAAGGTTCTGTCAGAACAAGGCCTACCACTGGCAGTATGAAGAAAACTAATGAAATTGATTTTCAAATTGCCCCACATGTAAGGAAAACAATTACTAGTTTACCATAAATAATCATATAATTGAACATATTTGGAGTTATACCTTGGTATAACCGTAATCAAGGACACATGGGAGTAAATCATAATTTCCTAATTCCAATTCAAATTTGGCTTAAAATATTTGATACTGTCATCCAGCCCATTGCTGTGTATGATAGCGATGTACAGGGTCCACTCATCATACCTGTTGGGACAAAAATCCAACAGAAAATTAATTTTTCACATACAGAAAAAAACACCAACGCATGCAGGGCAGAATAAGGCAGATACCCACTGATAATAAACATTAAAGAGATTATGAATTTGCAGAATATCTCTCTACTGTCAGAGATGGAAAGCAGAGATAGATCCTACGTGCTCAGCAACCACAAACCAGCATCGAAAAAGGAAGAAACAAAAAAATGTTACTAACAAAAGAACACTGTGTTTGTGGGTCACTGTCTCTTCGACCTTTTACTGCCTTTAGTTGGTTTTAGGCCTCCATACGTCTTGATGAGCTTTATGTCGTGGCTCATATGTTTGTATTCAGTGTTTGGAATAACGGCGTTTAAAAGAACGGCGTTACGCACCAGCTGGCTCACACTGCTAGTCAGGAGGTGGGTTAATAAAGAGGTAAGCAGTGCTTGAAGTGGACCGGTACGCTGCGCTCTCCATATCAGGTTCTCTGGGCGCAACGTGGCGCTCACCTGTTCCCGTTCTCGCCTGCCTGCTAAACTCGGGGGCCTTTCAACCAGCGATTATGTTGGCTAAGGCAGAGTCATGTTTCTTGGTAGCCAATCAGAGCCAGTGTTTTT
>JAPMOB010222638.1:0-15952 GCA_029875015.1 Lepomis gibbosus | reverse complement strand
CTAAGATATATGTGACTTTTTTTGCGATGAAAATGCGGGAATTATGAAATCATGCAAGCCCCGCATATTTTGCGCGGAAATCAGCAATTTATGCGGCGAAATTATTTAAAGTATTTAAAGTAAAATGAGACCCCCGCATAAATATGCGGACTTTGGCTGATTATGCATTGAATTCAGCGATCGCATAATCGCGTTTTTCTGGAGGGACTGTATAGTGACTTGCATCCATGCATCGTCAACCGATTATCCTCCGTACATGGTCGCGGGGTGTTTCTTTTTCTTTTAATATTTAATTATAAAGTACAATTCACATGTACAACTTTGAAAATATTTAGGTAAATCAAAGAGGTACAGGCAGATATTTGTTCTCCTTTATTTTTCTTCACTTTGTGTGTTATGTTACTGACTGGAGATCAATAAGATGCATATTTTATTTTTTTATTTGAAGACTGTCTAATAAAGTTCACAGACATTGTTTAACAAGTGCAATCCACATGTTTACATATCACATGTTTATTACAGTGACTCTGAATTATCTAAACACTGAGTGTGGTAAAGCCACAGATTTGTTTTTTTTTATCTCTGCAGTCTGCACTTTAGTTTGTGTGATTTGTTACTGATTTACACAAGCACTGACAAATAAGCCCATTAATAATATTTATGTTTACACCAGGATTATTTTTCAGTGTCAGTGCTTTATGTTGTCAAGATAATGATAACATGTTTACAAGGCTCAAAGTTCATCAAATCAGTCAATATACTGCTGTGATTAAGGTAGGTAAATAAGAGAATTTCATCATTACATGGGCCTGCCCGAGAGGAAAAAGCAGTTAATATTTAATCAAACTAATATTGTATAGGTCATACTATACAATGATTTATTGATTTTATTTGTTGAATAATACAGAAGAGAAAGAGCTTTAAAAATTTAAAAAGAATCAATATTAAATGGCAATAGTGGTTAAAAAAAATGCCATTAGATTATTTTCAAAAATTATTTCCAAAATATTTTACCACTTTGCAAAATGCTGGCATTGCAGACATTACAAGTGGCTGCTTATCTGCTTTTCTTTTACAATTTAAAATATTTTCACACTGCAGACATTTTAGCCACGTCCTGCCACAAACTGCTCTCCGTTTACAAAATTTGTTTGACAGCTACAGAAAACAAAGAACAGGGCTTAGGCTTGTGCTCAATAAGTGGATATCAATCAGCTAAAAAAATCCCTTGGTCGGCCCCCGATCCTGATTGTTAATATCATATTGGGACACCCCTATTATCAAGCCTTCAATTAGAAACTATAACTTACATAATAAAGCCTAACCTGAATATATTTGAAAATATATTGAGGCCCTTCAATAATTATGTTAAGGATTTAAATTTAACAGAAGATCGAGGGAATGACTAATTTTGGTGAAAAATGTAGTTTTTAAGCTTGTAGAAATTTTTTTCATTTATCTGTTTAAAATAAAACTGTAAGTCAGTGTTTCCCACATATAGACTTTACTTGGGGTAGGACGCCCAGGTATACTACCATCCACCCAGGTATATCTGGTGAAACGTTTTAGCATTTTGCAACATAGAGAGAGGTGTTAATTGATGGTACCATACAAGACACAGACACGGTGGATATTTTACAAGTTCGGACCAGGTAAAGCAACAGTGAACAGTTAACACATCAGTGCAAATGTCATTCGTTCTTAAATTATTAACAAGCCGCCTCCACATACAGCACACCTGCTGTTGTGAAAACGGAATCACAGTTGGAAAATTCCAAAAGAAGAGTTCTGCGTCTTTTCGGCGTCTTTTTGAAATGTACTGCTGATGTAGAAAATCAGCAGACAAGTCACATACAGGGAGAAAGAAAGGCGAACTAGTGTGTGTGCAGTAAGAGACCAGAGGTATAGGGGTGGGTGTGGGTGTGTGCGTGTGTGTGTTTGTTAGCAAGAAATAGAAATATACCCTGTTTGATTTGTGTCAATACAGCAATCTTACATTGTGTTATGAATGTAGAAGTGTATATTTCATGGTGTGAAAAATGTAAATTAAAATACTGTGGGGTGGATGGGTGGTTTTGCTTTACTCTGAAAAAGGCATGGGTGCATGTTTAATCCACACAAGAAACTGAAGATAGCAAATTACAGCCCCCCACCCCAGACTTTGGGGAACACTGTATAAATGAAAAGCCGACCCATGGGAATCCTTTGTAATTACATAAAAATAATGACAAATTTGCTTCCCCCAACACCAAATAAGATAAACCATTCTAATAGCAGGCCTGCTCTCCGAGATCAAGCCAAACAATTTATCAGTGATATGCATAAACATCCAGGCAAATGCACTCCAGCTCCCAAGTGGGCAGTATAGTGATAGAAGGGAAGAGGTTGAGATGACTTCCACAGAAACAGAAACCGAAACAGACAGAGAAGAAAAGGCAACAACAAATTGAAGAGCGCTTTGTAAGGACAGTGAAATTGAAAATGCAAACAGCGAGGTAGAATGAGAGATATTACAAAAACACCACTAGAGTGTTAATTTGGTAGAGGTATGAAGCCGCTCAAGCGCTATTAAAAATCTGACTCCTGCAGGGATATCGAAACAAATAAACACTCTATAAGCCTCTCTACATCACACAGATGTGATGGTACTGCAGGCACTACAACATGAAGTGGCAGAAACAATGCACAAACAAAGCATTACAAAAGGACTTAGGGCCACAGAGGCCACCACTGTGGAAGTGAATTTACGTCAGCAAGTCCTTGACGCACTACTCCTTTTGCTCCTGCACTCCCGTACCAGGGGTCTAAATACAACTTTGTTGCTGATAATGCTGAGAAGAATGCTAATGTGCAAAGTAAGTTATGAATAAAATTAACTTTTAATGTACACATGTAATTAGGGGTGGGAGAAATAATCGATTCTTAGATGCATCGCGATGCGGACGTGGAAGATTATGAATCCATTAACAAATGTCTAAAAGTTGAGTATTTAAATGTTAATTTATAACATAATGTTGACAGAACGCAAAAGGTGGAACTTGCGGAAGTGCAGCGCCCAGAACGTCTGTGGAGCGCACACAACAGAGAGACCTTGTGTTCCCCTGTATTTGCCACCGCTGTGGAATGAATAACCACCCAACTAAAATGTCACACAATCATTAATATCAATGCACAAGTAATTATTTTAACTCTCACATTGCAAGCATGGTAACACTCGATGCTCGGCAGATCCCTGCATATTCAGTGTGTGAGGCCGAGCGAGTGAGAGAGAGCAATAGGAAGAATGTGACGGTGAAAGTTAGCGGTGAAATATATTAGCAGTAAGTTTTAGTCTTGTAGTAAACGTGCAGCGTAGGTCGCTGTGTGTTCATTAATGAAAGTCTGTAGTTTCCCCAACGGCTGGAAAAGTGAAGTCTGTTAGCGCTAGCTAACATCTCCCCTGTACAAGGGCTTGCTCTCTGTCCCCCCGACCAGACTCCAGACTTTTGGGGACAGAGCCTTAAGCGTCACAGCCACCACCCTCTGGAACTCATCCCACAGAGATCCGAAATGCTCCCTGTCTGGAAACTTTCATGAATCTACTAAAAACCCAGCTCTTTACCCAGGCATTCAGTCCTGAATGACTTTTTGTTGTTCTGTCACTGTAACTATGTGTACAGGGTCCTTGGGTCCCGTGAAAGACACTAAAAATATTTATCTAACATTCGCTAAATTAGTAACGAAGTAATATCAGCTGTATGTCATTACTAACTAACCTACTAGTCAAGTGTTGAGAATATCAGGTACAAGCTTAGACTAAACTGGTGTGCAGCTCTGTCCTGTACACATACTGTGCATCCTGATAATTATTTTTCAGTTTTCAGAGGAGTCTGACAGCTGGTTGTTAAAGAAAAGAGGGACCATGGAGTATAGATTAATAAAGTAAATCAGGGACACACACTAGTCCTTTTAAGCTTAATAGGAGAGTTTCTTTTGGATTTTAATGCGCAAATTAAATTTTAATTTTGGTGGCCAAACATTTGGTGTATCCCTAGTCGACATGGATCCTGGCATATTCGGATCATATTCGGATCTGTATCGACTACAATAAAGCGGATCAAAATCTGATCATTCCTTTCTCTGTACTGTTTTACCACCTCAGCTTGCTGGTGTTGCAGCCTTGCTCTCCTCACTGCATCACTGTAAGTACCACAGCCACAAATTTTTTTTTACAATATTTATACAATCTACACCAATATTGATGTATCTGCGATATGCTCATATCAGTCGGTCAATATCTACTTATTAGCTTAAAATACCATTTAATCTACAAAAATACATTGATAACAGTGTTCAAAGAAGGCCTATGGCTGCTCAGTCTATTAATGCATTTTACCACCACTGGTAACTGTTTTTGTGATATTGTGTTTTTCATACTAACCCTTACACATGACCCAATAAAAAAGAAGGGGGGGGGGGTTCCTACCAGTAGCACAATTTTAGATGAAAAGATGTTTACAAGTTTGCCAGTGAGAGGGGTGGATCATGGCACATGGTGGAAGTGGCGGTTTGGGGTGTTAAGATAAAAAGATACTGTACTGGACTGTAGATGCCCACCCTATTTCTCCTGGCGAGCAAAAGTGTGACACGATGAGCAGTTTAGAGAGAGAATACCAGCTTTGTGTGAGAGCATATGCTTGAGGAGATTTTTTTTTAAAAAAGAGGGCAAAAGTGAAAAAAGAGGAATATAACTCAGGCAGTCTCCCGGAAGCCTGTTCCTGTGGTTCTGCAGTCAGTGACACCTCAGGAAGAGGAAGAGAGAGAGAGTGTTGTCAGTTGACTGTGGTGCACAAACAGAAGAACCTTTCATACAGCATGTTCAAGGCGGGAATGTCGTGCCTCTATTCTTCCACGCTGTTCTGTTACAAACGTATAAACACGGAATGCAGGGGCATTTTTGTTCCACCGTTTAGCCGGTAGTGGAGATTGTAACAGAAAAAAAACGTGATGTATAACACAACGGCGTTGGCTCTCCTGTTTTAGACAGATGTCGACGTCTGTCTAAAACAGACAATTTTTCACTGTTCCAGTTCCAGGAGAAAATTCCCCATTCATTTAATCCATTGACTTCCAACCTAGCGATAGTTTAGTGCACCTCATCTTGAACTGAATCCTTCTCATATAGTTTATATTGTTGGTATAGTTTGTGTTGTCATCGACATGGTACAGCGCTTTGTCCTTCAGGTGTCCAGCAGTGTCGGTTCTACTGATACCCCACGAGTATGACGGAACAGTTGGCCTTCAAAAACACTATACTGCAGTACATGACGTGACTTGTATTGAACTTTTCACATTTTACTACTCTGGACGCTCTTCTTCTCATCTCTGAAAAATGTTAGAGAGGGAAATCATGGCTGCTCTGTGGTAAACATAGTGTAAACCATCGTAGAGTTCAGTGCTAATAATAGCCAACATGACATTCGCGGGTTTTACACAATAACGTTAGCATCATTGGCTAGGCTTGCTAATTACTTATTTGAAGGAGGGGCTCAGATTGACAGCGATCAAGACTTCCTACTACGCATGATCTTGTTTTGATTCAGATCGTGCACGAAGAAGAGGGGTATTTACAGACTGTCTGTTGTCAATGTGTTTGTGAGAGAGGGAGTGAGCAAGAGGGGGGCTGAGCAAATTTAAGCGCTGCACGCAGCTCTACAGTGAAATAGGATTTTATCCATTTTAAATAGTAAAATAAAGTCAATATGTGGCTGTCAGCGTTAATATTGTAGTGGGCCGCCACATATAAATCAATGTATGCGAACATTGCTACCATATCACATTCTCGTAGCTAGTGGTAAATCTACATCAGATGGTTATGAAATTATGGCTCACAATCAAAATCCCAATACAGAGTTCTATGGGCAGCGTTATGCTGCCATTTTTTGGTTCAGTGTAAAAAAGCAACACTGGTATAATGACGGGTCTTTACGGCAGTACTGGGGGATCTGTGTTTAAAAAAGGCTACAGACAGAGGTACAGAAACTCTGAGTTAGCATTCCCCCAGCAACTAAAATAACAACAGTTAAGACAGACACTTAACAACCATTTCATAACTTGCGCAATCTGATGCTGCATAACCAAATCTCCTCAAGTCCAACCCAAAAAGGTGCTGAGTGGCTGAATTACAGAACAAACCCCCACACCCAAGTAAAATGTATCTAACAGGAAATTTATGAGGCCAAAATTTAAAAAAAAATCAGAAATTAAATAAGTAAAGACAGTAGACTGGTGTTGACATGATTAATATTACAAACTAAGTCCCAAACACACATCCACATGCATACACGATTCCCCCAAGAGCACTCGTGTAGAGGAAGACAGATGCAATCATTGCCCACCAGATACCATGACTCACTGCTACAGTTCCCTTGACACAAGACACTCACAAGGCACAGCACTTCAAAGAACCACATGCAAAAAAATAGGCTATATCCCAGTTGATTTTGTTTTTTAAATCTGAAAACTAGGACTGTGTTCACTTCCTCTGTATGAGGTCTGTAGTGCAGTTGTGTTTAGAATAGTAGTGGCCACATAGAGATTAACATTGAGAAAGAGGGAGGCATCCTGAATGTAGTACAAAGTTCACCAGAGTTCAGAGTTTTCTTTTCAGTGTAATGCAAGTATGATCAGGGCCATAAAGCACAACTTGCTTCTTACAAAATATATAATTTATGTATGCTATTAACTAATATATAATAAAATATATAACTACCATTCCTTTTGATTTTCACATGCAGAAGCTCTCAGAAGGCTTAACTGAAAATTGAAAGGATGTTTTTTCCTCTGATGTTGTACTGTTGCAGTGGTCCCTTGTAACCAACTAAGTGACTTACTCAGTAAATTTCCATAGAACAACTGTGGACCCCTGACCAAGTCCTTGAGACTTATGGGAAACAGAGCACCCAGTACATCAACTGGTGGAGACTGAAAAGGATGGGTTCCCCCACACCAAAATTGCTACACACAAGTATGCAAGTTAAGACACAGTGGGCTCATTCTGCATTTTGTTATACACTGTCAACAACAGGAAGAGAGATGTTTCACCTACCTTATTCTGAAGCAGCAGCAGGGTTGGTGTGATGAGGACGATGGTGTCTAAACATTCAGCGCTGTCTTAAAAGAAACAAAAGACAGGTTAAGAGCCAAAAGTAAGGATTGTATTAGTGAACAATATCGAAGCATAAGACCATTTCAAAATCTCTGAATTACGCCAGACACACCAGTCTCAGTAAAAGGACGGGATATCCAAAAACAACTCATCAATAATTACCAAAATAAGGGTGTTTGAGTACTTATATGTCTGCTCTTAAGCGCATAAAGAAATCCCTTCGTATTTCATGTTCATCACAGCAAGTGTGCAGATGTGTGTCTGTGTGTCATGACACACATAGGCTTTGCTTTTTTAGGTCTGTATGAACTTTATGTGGTGCATCTCCCCCCTTCCCAGCAACTGGAAAAGAGTGGGATAAGAATAAAGCCTCCAAGAACTGAAAGCGTGGCATCTTCAGCATGATTAGGTATTCACAGCAAGACAAGCCAAATCAGAGGTAATAGGGAAGACATCAATGCAGCGAGCAAAGACAAATGAGAGTGGAGAGGGAATAGATGTGAGGGGAAGGAGAGAAAATCTCTGACTCAGAGCTCATTTGATTGCAGTGAACAAACTCTTTTCTATTAACTATGACGTACACATACGCACTTGCTGATACACTACATGACACTCATTCAGAAAACCAGTGCAGATGGACATAAGGGGTGAACATTTTGAGCAAAAATACTATTGGACAGTCACTGGAAAAACTTTAAACTTCTCTCTCTTGAGCTCTGAAATGACTGAGTAGTTGTTTGAGACTTAATATACCAGCGCTACCTGTGTTAACTTTTCCAGATAACATGTAGTTGGGAACGCACTGGTTTCTTAGACTGATTTATCCCTGCTCGTAACTGGTAACTTATAGCCACACTTATCTCCACACTTCATAGTAGAGAGCGCAGGAGAGGGCAGTAAAGGACGTAGCTGGTAACTGGCAGTCCGGACCGCTCTGTTGATGAAGGATGGTAGAGAGATGTCGTGGTGCGCGTTCATACTGTAAAGAGCAACTTTATTTCCTCTGCAGCAGCAAACACAATACACAACCTTAACACTATTAGGCTACAACTGAGCATTTATCTAGGCCTTAAACGATTCATTGATTAAATTGATTAATAAAATGCAACGAATTCTTTGCATCGAGGATTCGTTTAATCCACATAAATATATAGCACAGTTTCGCACAAACTTTTATTACTGTCGCACATCGCGCTTACCTGTGCGGGCACGACGTGATTATGAGGTCGCTGTTTGCAAAGTGGAGGAAGAGAGACAAAATAGCGAGGGACAAAGAAAGATAGTCTTTAAAGTATTGGATTATTTAAAACAAAGCAACAACTCTGTAATGTTACAGTCCGTCCACCATAAAACAAAACTTATGTCACATGATCAGAAAGCACCTGGTGTTCTGCCAGCGGACCACAGACAAGGTAACAGTAACAGCAACTTTAGCATTTAACTGAAATCATTGATTGCCAAAGTAAGCCGCAGTCCTCGGCTGACAATGTGAACACGTGCGTTTGTAGTTCTCCTGGTTGGGCCGTAAGTTTGGGTTGTAACGTCACAGTCATGAGTTAACTTGTGTCGGGGAGCTGCACCTTAGTATAACTTGTATAGCACTCAGGTGATGTTTGTGTTGATAAAGCAGTTGTCTGGTTGTTGGTCTGATGTTTGCTGTACGACAATACGAATTTCCGAAAGGATAATTAATCACCTATCAATGTACACAGCTGATCCTGTTACCGGAGTGGGGGGTCAACACAGCTGCCGCCAAGCACAAGTGCTTCTTAAACAAAGCATCAATGAAATAATCTAGAAGCTTCGAGTAATGAAATCATCATTAGCTGCAGCCCTAATCTCAACTCCCAGCTCTGTAGCCAAACTGAACATGCCTCACACATTTGACGCGAATCTGGTGCCACTCTTGCGGCATTTCCTACCAGGCACCAGTAAATGTAAATGCTCCGTACTTGTATAGCGCCTTTCTAGTCTTTTCGACCACTCAAAGTGCTTATACACTACATCTGCATTCACCCACACATTCACTCACTGAGCCTAAGTGCTCAAACGAAAGTAACATTCACACACATTCATACACTGGCGGAACACACAGCCTGGGGGGAGCCGGGATTGACCGCCAACCTTGCAATTAACAGCCAACCCGCTCTACCTGCTGAGCCCCCTGAGCCACAGCTGCCCCGGTAAAAACAGAGGAAAAAATATTTTCAAAGGCAATACAAAAGTTGCATTTTTTTGTAATGCAAAGTTTAAAGTATTTGAAAATCGCGACCCATCCCTAATGGACATTTCCTTTTATTTTATTTAAGACAATCTATTTTATCACCAAATGTTGCCACACACGTCCCCACATATGCACGCACCTGAAATGTAGCTTAGCTCATGTGCCAACATGACACATATACAAGCTTCCCTCCTCTCCAGACAGAAGATATGTGATCTTGTGGGAGCTTAAAAACATTACATTAGACCTCAGCTGTGCTTTGAATTTTCCCTCACCATTCTTTTTGCCTAAACCACACATCGGGTGTTTTTTTGTTTATTTTATTCTAGTCAAGCAGAACATAACCTGTTACTGATTCATTTTAATTCCTTGAAACTAAGCATTGCATCTTCATTACATTTGACCTCCTAATGACATTGGAGCCTTGCCAAGGTCACTGCTACGGCAACAACACCACAATGCTCATTTAAAAAAGAAAAAGCTAATTGTGCCATTTTATAAATATAATGGATATTGCAGGATGCTTGTGTTAATTGACATATCAACTATCAACGACTGAGGGGATGATTGCTGGATGCGGCTGGCCTTTGACCATACCAATCTATTAATTTATGTAAAATGTATTAATGAATCAGTCTAATATCAAACAGTCTAAGCTCTGTTCCCTGTCCGTACCTTTACCATATGAGTCCTCCCCTGTCAAAGTTCTCACTCAGCTCTGTCTGCTTTTTACTATTACAAACTGCCGTAAAGTCACGTTTTGGCAAAAAAGATTGACTATAATGTTAATCAGCGTGAGCTATACTGCTTCTTGAATTAGATGTGTTTAACCAATCAATAGAGACACATGCGCTATGTGTGTTTCAATATAAACAGACACCATTTTTGTCTCTTGACAAAAAGGTTTGTGCTGTGTTGAGATGGAAGACAACTAAATTATGAAAATCTAATTATGAAATGTAAAATATCTACCGTAGATAAGCTAAACTAAGCCTAGTGTTCTTTGAACTAAACTTATCCAAAGCCAACATGTACACAAGTTACATGTCATATTTCTCACATTTTGAGAAGTTAATATCACATTAACTATTAACTACCATTAACTAAGTTCAGGTGAGACGTCAGATTAGTCAATTGCAATTGACAAGCTAATTTAATGTTCTTGAAAACTATAGACTCCAGCTTTATTGTCCATATATTCATGTTTACACCACTGAAGCCTATTAAAAACTGCATATACAATACTGTAGGAAAAGGGGGATGTATCGTTGAGAAACTTCTCCTGTAATTATGTTTTCTTTGTGAAGATAAACATTTGTCTGATCTGATCATACTCAAAATATTTGTAAAGTATGTATTAGGTCTGAATGATGCATTTGTGAAATTATCACAATATGATAAAACAAGATTTTCTCATCGCAAAGGCTGCGATTATACTCTGGTCACATGACATGCTAGAGTACAGCAGTCTGCAGAGGAAGCATCAACTTCACATGCTAAGCTGTACCGTTACTTATTGTACAATGTCCTCAAGGTTGACTGAACCTGACACTGCACAAACTTTAGTGTCAAACAGGGAACTAAATTAGCACCTGCCACCTGTGAGTAAACTGCTGGCCGTAGCGGGTGAAATCGTCGGGCCATCCGGTACTTTGACAGAGAAAATGCACAACCTAAAGACACGTGTAGTAAGGTTAGCATATTGTGGCGATCTGCGCACACCCGTGCATCTCACACACACAGCCACCAGTTAGCTCAGGGAATATTTGTGAAACTGCATTTAAAACCAAACTCACCGGTCCGGAAGAGGCTCACTCTATCCGAGTTCCAGCCAGTCAGAAAATTTACCCTTCGCTAAGACCCACCCCCCTTGGTTAGTGACTGTTGCTAAGTCCAACAAACTGTCGGCGCTGACACTGTCTATTACTGCACTACCCGGAGAAATATTGACAAATTTGTTGGAAAAAGCGGTCTCAGAAAGAAGCAGACAGTTTTGCAGTGATAATAATAATAATTTATGCAATTCATGCATCACCTAATGTCATCATAACATATATGCCTGGAAAGGAAAACATAGTGTATGTTTAATCTATCTAATACTGTGTTGGTCATACAATAATATCATTTATTGCTTGTCTGTTTTGAATAATACAGAAGATAAAGAGCTCAAAAATTGCATATTAAATCGCAATTAGATTTTCCAAAATTGTTAAGCACTAGTATGTATGCACTGTACATTGTCATATTATGTCAGTGTTTTTCTCCTTAAAGCAGCAGTACAACCCATCAGAGAAAAAGCTTATGTCAAGGATTTATACTCAAGTAATTCTGCACACAGGAAGTAAATGTCTATCTATAGATTTATGAGGACAGGAGGGAAATTACATTATAGTAGCGCTGCATTACAGCCACGGCGGTAAGAGAGCTCTGCAAGACACTAGCAGATCATGTTGCTCTGTAAAAACCCCAGTTAAACCATGTGTCTGTAGTGGTCACTTTGTAGCCTTTTCAATACTGTGTACACCCACATATCTGTAGGCGTATCCAGTTATTTTGGTTGACAATCTTCAGCTGGGTCCTTTACCACAAATATTGTTCAAACTTTCTTGACAGAAAAATCAGTTGTAGTTGAATGCAATGCAGTAAGGAATAGAGTATTATAGTAACTGGCTGCGACTCACAGTGCAAAACCAGAGCCGGTCTGCTGCACAGTCACACCTGACACCACAATGCTCTCACTACAATCCTCCCTCTGTAAGAAGCCTGAATAGAAACCTCTTCAAGAAAAATCCAGTGCTGGTTTGAGTCTGATAAGACTGGGGGCCAATCTGTTGGGTCATTTGGTGGAGCAGCAACTGTTCCATGAGGGTCTGAGCTGCCTGTATCTGATGCTGACTGTACATCTCTGGCTGTGCTCGTACTGGCTGAGACTGCACGTACTTCACCTGGGTCTGTGTGACTTGCTTAAGATGTCTGAACTGGGTCTGTGGTCGTACTGGCTGGAGTCTGTTCTTTTACTGACTGATGATCCAGTATCTACTCTACAGGCAAACTAAAGCATAGCCCCTGTAAATTTTAGATATCTTCTATATATTAATGTTATCAGCTGCATCAGGCACATTCACTGGCTCCTCCAGGTTTCCTTTAATACATCTTAAAATATATAATACTACTTTTAAAATGACTGCATTGAATATGTGATGCTTATTATTTACTGAGATGTGCATCCATATTGCCCAGTTTGTCCAGCTAATCAACATTTTAATAGTCAATGTGAATCCACTGCTTCCCATCTTGCATTAGTCCAGAGTTGTAACTAAACTTCACTCTCTTGTTTTAAAATTATGTATGAGGAGTGCCATCAGATTCTGTCTGGACTGGCCCCACAGATGTTTCTTGCTCGAATGCTTGAGGTTAATTTCATGCACACTTGAACGCATTTCCACGTGCAATCGGTCATCCTTCCGAGCTACAGTTTATAAACACTGTGGCCCGTTTATCAAACATAATAAATAGTTGTATTTAACTCATTGTTCAACAGTTTAACTCAGACAGATTCACTCCAGCTGCAGGCTGAGTGTGATCTACACACACAGAAGAGAGAACACAAGTTTACCTGACAGAGAGAGTGAACTGAGGGAACAGCAGAAGGATAGTCCCTTTCCATCCTCTCATCTTTTCTCAGGTTTTAAACATTTGCGTTCACCTTTGACAGGAAAGTGAGGCTGGGCCGTCCAGCTCTGCGCTGGACTGTCACTGCGTATGCCAGTGTCACATCAGCTGGCTGAAGTTGATTCACGCTGAGTAGGCTTTACCAGTTTTACACTTGTTTTTCAGTGCTGCTCCACTCAGGTGCGCTGCATAGGCTACTAATAGCAATGTAACAAGGTCTTGTGTAGAATGTAACAGAGTAAAAACTCGATATACACCCTATATACTGTCTGTACATGAAATCTGTTGCTTTTCTTTTTCCTATGAAACAATATTTATCTGTACTGTCACCAGGTTTTCCCGCAGAGTATTATAGCAAAGACACATTGCCTCTGCCTGTTATACCGGCACCCAAGTTAACATCTGAAGAAATGTACACTTTCATAAAACATAATGATATACTTCGAGGAAAAAGAGCTGACGTGCAATATCACACAGCAAAGGCTCCCTATTCAAAGAGAGAGGCATGTGTTGATTGTCATCTTGTAACTAAAATGATCAATCTCATGTCTGATTCAGCTCAGCAGGTGACAAAGATTGATCACAGTGTATATTTGCTTTTCTGTAATTTATCAGAGAAGCACATTGCAATGACATGTTTGTGAACCTCGACAGTGTCATCCCAAAGTAGAGGGTAGATGGCATTTATATAGCACTTTTATCCAAAGCACTCTACAGTTTGCCTCTCATCCACCAATTCACAGACACACAAACTCATCCAACCATGCACCACGCTAACAATTGGGGTTCAGTGTCTTGCTCAAGGGCTGACTATCCCAACACATGGACAGGAGGAGCCGGGAATTAAACCTGCCAACCGGAACCAATTAAAGGACTAAATCAGAAACTTGAGAAGAAACATCTGAACCACTGAAGGCAAACATGGCAGTGAATTGCAGTAGATGTAATGTAAAATTCCATCTACCTGCAGAAATTCTCATCATCACCACAAAGTACAAAGGTTATATTTTATGGACTGACCTGAATTTGCCAGGCCAAAACTATGGCATTTAACCAGGAAACAAGTATAATGTGGAAAAGCCCAACATATGGTTAAGAGGACTATAAATGCAAAAGAGAAAATTCTCTGAACCACTCTGTCCTTTTATGACATAATTCACACCTTTGGTATGCTAAGCTGCAATACATGCACTAATATCAACTTTTTTGCGGGATACAAAATATTGGGATTCAATATCACATTTGGATTAAAAATATCTAGCCTAAAACACTAAATTGGCTTTAACCTTATTAAAGTTGAGAAAATAATCATAATTGGCTAATTGCTTTCATTGTTGCTGTAAGTATTTATTAGCTTTGTAAAAACACAAAACTGGATCGTTGTCCTGCTGCAGTCTTACACAGCATTTCAACTTAAAGTGCTGCCCACACAAAAATGGACTTCTGTTTTCACTGGAGGATGAGAAACAAAGAATTATAGTCAAACCATAACCAGCATTGTCAGCAACAAGCACAAATATGTGCATGATCAGTTTTCCCCTGCATAACCAACAAGCGTAACGTTAAATACTGCAAAGCAGACAAGAAAGTAAATTAAGACTTGTAACATTAAGTAAATATATCTTGTAAAATGTGCCAAGGTTTTATTTTATGGCCTCCAAGAGCCTGTCCTGCATTTGCGGGACCAAAACGCGGGCACATAGCAGCCATTTATAAAAGATAGTGAATATTCAACAAAGTGTGATATAACCTTTTTATATACAGTCTATGGATATAACCTAGGTGTACAACAGACAGCGCTAACATGTGTACCTGGAGAGGGGTGTGGTAACGTTAGCTGTTAGCTAACCGCACACCGCGCCTTGACTCTTAGTAATTTCGCAGAGGCCTGACTTTCCAAAACAGAGTCATTTGTCAACACAAAGTCATTTGGTGCAATCAAGAAACCCGACAAAAAAACTACACATAAAGTCAAATAACTGTGTGCAATATGTCTAGTAGTCAAAAGCGATAACGCACTGAAGGTTTTGTGGTGCTAGCTAAAAGCTCATTTTACCCCTAACGTCACCAATACCGAAAAAATGGGTTTAAAGTTACTCACCAATTTAATAAACTGTGGTGGCAAATATCAGCTGTCCACTGTGTCAAGATCTGTTCACATGTCTCATGTTGTACTCCTGGCTGCTCTCATGGCACCTGTACTGAACCAACCATATTATTAGCTAACGTTTAACGTTAGTTAGCAGCCATTTGTGGCCCTTTAACGTTACCTTCGTCGTTAGAGCATCGGTTTCTGTTCCGTGGCACGCTTTCAAAAACCAGAAGGTCGTTCAACGACACTGCAGTTTGAAGATGTTTCCAAGACCCTCTCTTCACTAGAGTAATATAAATGTCAGCTGCACTTTAAAAAAAGGGTACTTTCTTCTTTCTCCCCACCACCCAAAACGTCTCTCCAAATAAAGATGGATAGCGGAAGTGCCATATCATTCTGCTGATTTGTAGACATGAACCTGAATTTAAAATTTATATTATCAGAAACAATGTGATATACAGGGCTTGACATTAAAGGACAACTCCGGGCAATCTTTAAGTTAATCTTCATCGTTTGTGAGTACTGTCTATAGACTTTTACATCCATACAGCAGTTTCATTATATATAATAAGAAGCTACTATTTTATGTGTTTATCTTAATAGACTCCATGTTTTCAAAAAAGGAGCGCTACACACAACCTAATCAGAGCTAATGATAATATTAGTACATTTTAGCACAACATTGTCAACAACATTGTCAACTCTAATCGTATAAAACGTAATTTCGCCAAAACAAAACTGTGGCTAGTGAAAATGCTGTGTGGCTAGTGACTTTGGAAAATCACTAGCCACATTCTCTCTCTCTCTCTCTCTCTCT
>JAPMOB010222637.1:0-92568 GCA_029875015.1 Lepomis gibbosus | reverse complement strand
TAGGAACTCTTCATTTAATATTAGAGCATTAACATTTACATGAAGACAATAAAGAAACAAGTACATTAACTTCAAGATTATGCTCTGTCTGTAGTTGCTGTTGTGAATATATTGAAGGCAGTGACAGGCTGGCCTTCAGTGGCAGCCACACTCTTCAACGATCATGTCCTCGTGATGCCGCAGGGCCAAATCATCGTTCTCGTAATACAGCATGGAAAGCGGGCTGAGGCGCGTAGGTACGCAGGACGGGCAAGACCCTCTCTCAGGATGGTGATGTCGCAAGAGGCTCTGAAAATACAAGAATAATTTACATGAATAAACCAGCAACTATACAAAATCATGGGATTCTTCAAGATTCTAAAGAGTTAAATGGGGTTAAAAATCAACTCACCTGCATGTATGCATGGTTGGTGGGATGGAAGGACTCATCCAGTGGTGTGGGACACTCTCCCTCACAGCGATACGCATTGTAGCGCTTGGGGTGCACAATCCACTCATCCCAGCCGATGTGGTCAAAGTCCACCCACATGTCCACTTTCCGACACAGCGGCCTCTGAGCTGGCTCTGCTGCTGGTGCAGCAGTAGGTGAAGCTCCATCAGCCACCCTCATCCTCTCCATTCTGTTCCTTTTGTGGCGTCGACTCTGACTGTCACTGCCGACTCTGTCCGTGGTCACATACTTGGAGTTCTCCACAGTATGAATGAGACTGTATGCTGTGTGGCCTTCCTGGGGCAGGTTATGTTTGGAGAAGATGACCATCATGACCCTGTTCAAGGTTGGATGGTGTATTTTGCTTTGCCGCAATCCCATACTCCAGAAGAGGGACTTGCCAGTTTTCTCCCTTTCATCCCCAGAACCGCTCCCATGGTCCATCTCAGGTTCTCCTGAGACCTCTTGGCTCGACATGCCATCTCCCTGGTACAGCCAGTATTTTAACAGATCAGTTACATTAATGACCTTCCAGGAAGACTTTGTGCTGCTGGGTGTAGTGTCGAAGCTCCCCAGGAAAAGGGGCTCATCCTGGCATGAAGTGCTGTCCGGATCACAGCTCTGCTTTCTGGAGTGATATAAATCCACAGTGGCATGCTCAGAGCCAGAGAAAGCTGGTAGTCTGATCCGAAGTTCTGCCAGCTGGACAAGCTCACTAGTAGAGACTGATGACATGTCAAACGTGACTGTCCATCGTTCACCCACTTGATGGCAACCTAAAAATGGGACAAAATAAATGTAAATGAGAATTCAAATTCACACAGGGCAGCCAGCAGCCTGGTTGATTCTGGGCAAACCAGATCTCCGGACAAATGTCAAAACACTAGAGTGGAAGGTTGAACAGGACAGGATGTGTATTGAACCCCCCTGTGCAAGGCCGTCTGAGGGCTAATATACTCACCTTCTCACATAAAACAGAGAAAGCCTTTAAAGTCGAATAAGCATTTTGACACTTGCTGGGTTGTAAAAAAGGGAGGGTCTGATAACACAGATAATGCACCAACCAAAGAGCTGCTGGTTGATGCACTGAGGAGAAACTAACATACACGCTACATAACATGCTTTAAATCCAGAGATGAAAATAAGTAATGTAAAAATAACTCTTTACTCACCTCTGGCCATGAGACTCAGGACAGAGTCAGAACTGTGCGCTGACAGGTTGTCACTTTGTTTCTGAATGCTGTTGGCAGCTACTGACGACGATGAATCCGAAGTCCTGAAGGAGCGGTACAGCTGCATCATGTACAGAGGGTATCCGCTACGATGACTAACTGAGAAGTTTCTCATTCCCAAACTGGCCTTGAGGCCTGTGTGATAGCTGTGCCCCTGAGTGGAAAAAACAACACCTAAAGAGCAGAGAAGGAATGTGCAGAAAACTCTAGCTTCCATTTCAACTGAAACTCTTTAAATCTACTCCTACAATGATGAGAAAGAGGCAAAGATCTCCTTCCTTCCTCTAGCTGGTTTCAGGCTGAAATGATGCTATGTGCAGACAGAGCTCCAGACAGGCCCCCTTTATAGTGGACAGCTGCCCTTTGATGACCCCTGGCCACTCCAGGCATCTGAACAGCCCCTCTGATCATCAGAGCACATCAGAGGGGCAGAAAAAAAGAAAACATTTAGCCAAGGTCATTGTCCTGTCCAATGGCCCGGCCTTTTATATTCATTGAGGAGCCTAGTCTTTACAAATGTAAAAATCCATTAACAAATGACACGTTAAATGCTGTACAGCAATTAGCACCTTGCTGTTGAGTAACAGTGGCAGATCTAATGTAAAATTTCACAAATACAGAAACTAAGAACAAAAGACAATATTTGAGAAAAAAAAATCAGAAAAACATTTTTAAAAAAGAATAGGTTTATTTATTAAGAAACAACAAACACAATAATGGTCTTCATTCAGTTTTACAGCCAGTCAGGAATGTGTAGATCAGTACCTTTAACACAAACTATATGATGTTCAGGAGACCTTGCAGCTAAATAGTCATGATGACAGAGATTTAGTATATGATTTACAGGCTATAAAATGGTTTACACTGGTCTGTGCTTCTGTTGCTCAGACAGGTAGTTATTGTGTTAGAGAGAGAAGCTGTTCTTAAGATTTCAAATGGTATAAACAGTACAGTACAAGACGTGACTTTAACTACATAGTGAATTTCAAACAAATAAATAAACAAACTAAAAAATACAGTGTTTTTTAATGAGGTTATGGTGCTGCAGATATTATGATTCTATACTAATAGAGGCTTGTGTGTAGTTATATGTCAGTCAACACACTTGACTACATGAGGTCTGTCAGGTTCGCAAACGTTTCCCACTGCCGATGGCTGCTGACGACTGTCTTCTCATAAAGCATCAAAGAAGTTCTTCACCTGTGAATGAAAAGGTATTTTAGGATTTCCGGATCACAGTGGATCCATCAAACACCAGATCAGAAAACAGAAACTCGTCAGTGCAGTGATTCTCAAAGTTGATGAGGTCTCAAACATTAGGACGGGGCCCTCGTGTGGTTGTCCCTGGCGTAGCAGCAACTGTGTCAAAGTTCAACAAATAAAACATACCTTTGTTATAAACTGCTTGCGCACCTCTGGGTCACTCTGAAACTCCACACTGGCGTCAAGTTGTAACACAGGTATCTGTTTCAACTTCTCAAAATGTATCCTGGAAAAAGAGAATGAAGCTGTATTACACTCTGCATTACATTTACAGCTTCAGGTCCCCAGACCACACACTGCTGACCGTCATCTGTTCACAGCCGAGCAACAAACAGCTGCGAGGAAAGGCATTTTAAATGGTGATCGTCAAACAGGAATGAGGAGTCCTCTAATATAATGGCTGTACGGTCATTTTCACTTTTAGAATTTATTTTTAAAATTTTACAATTTCATACCAGATGCTTGTTGGATAATGTACAGGTCATAACACCTAAACACCCAATTTAAATGTTATTTAAAACTTTTTTGTTGTTGTTTGTTTTTTACACCGTGCACAACAGGCTGAAGAGAACAAACAACACAAACATGATCTCATTAGCACTCACTCAGTACTCTTCTCAACAAGCCACCTCTCATGTTGAACGTGTAGCTTATCCAGATAGTCCAGTTTTACTCCCTTTTCTTCTGCCCTTCCCCGATGCTCCAGACGCTCCATACATTTCTGAGAGATGCAAAAGTAAAAAGACAAATGCTTTTGTCTTTCTTGTCATGAAACAAGTTAAAGGAAGATGATGTACTATTACACTAATATTTATACAAATAATAACAACTATCACAAGCTAAAACAATGTGTATAAGTTCTAGTTTGATTAAATGTATCTCTTGAATGTTCATACCTGTGGTGGGGCTCTGAGGTAGATGATGCCCTCCAGCTCCACCTGGTGTCCAAACTGCTCCACCAGGAGGGAGTGCCAGTCCTGGTAGACTGCCCACTCTGTAGAGTTGATGCAGCCCAGCTCAAACATGTTTAGGGCAAAGATGTATCTGACAGGAGGGAAACTTAAGTTTAATTTTATGCAAACAAAATAAATAACAATGGATTTACACAAGCACATATGTCCATTTCATGCTAATTCCATTCTTAGCATCACTTATTATAAAGCAACAATAATAATCTAGTGATAATGTGTGAATGTATGGATAGTGGAGCAAGTCTACAGCTCACAACATCATTCTGGTTGAAACAGAAGTTGGTAAAGAAGATATCAAACACCCTCTCGCCCATATAAGAGGTGCAATGATCCACACACAAACAGCCACTAACTATCCAACCTCTGTAGACTACCTCCTCATGTAGTACTTGTGCTACTACATACTTTTTTTTGCACATTGTTATTTATGTTATTCTATTTTGTTGTTATGTCACTTGTCATTTATGTCTTAGTGGTAGTTGGTTGTTTAATTAATGTTGAATGTTGCTGGGAGGATTCACAGAATGAGAATTTCATTCTACTGTGTGACAACTGTTTTCCTTTTTCCTGTATATGACAATAAATTTTTTAGCTAAAGATTGATTTGATATGGAATGATAATGGATATCATTATATATACAGTCTATGTAAAAGAAAAAAAACTGGAGTTCCCCTGACACAATTTCATTTTCAGTTTCCTCCTCCACTGTCCTGACTCGCTCACCTGTCGCTGTAGACTGAGCGCTCATACACCTGGACAGGTGTTCCCTCTGAGCTGAGCAGGCGATCTGGAGGAGGCTGCAGCTGCGTTCTCAGTCGACTCATACAGGAATACGTCTGAAATGTGTACGACCAGCGCTGAGGGTCCTGGTACATCATCTGCAGCAGGTTACTGACTGTCGTCTGGGGGGATGCATCTGCCTCCTACCAAAGAAACAAATGAAGATGGTAAGTTTGGCCTCCTTTGATTTTTGTTGGGGGGAAACATAACGTTACAGAGGTCAGGTCATGTGCACACCTTTGGGGTCCCGGTGTCAATGTTCTGCCACTTGCTGACAGGTTCTGCCATCACCTCCCAGTCTGGACAAGCTGACTGCAAGAGTCTTGCAAAGGTCGACTTTCCAACAGCTGATGTTTGAGAGTAAGTACAGGAGGTCACTGACAGTATGGCACAAAGTGTTTTATCTTATTTTGTATACTGTACTTACCAATGTTGCCCTCGATAGAAACTCTCTTAACTCGAGCTGTTCCGTCCTCGGTTGAAGAAGAAAAACTGCGCTTCCCCGATTCAGTAGCCATAGTACCGAGACTGGTTGTTACCTGTGTTATGGCTGTGTTTCCACCTCGCAGGAAGCTGTCAGGTGTCTTCCACTGTGCAGGCACATTACACCAAAATCTCATGAACTGCATCAAACCGGTTGTTTTTTGTAATTTGGAAACGCATCGATACAGGGCAGACATTATGACCGAGACATAGGGATTATCACAATTATCTGCGTCTCAATTGGTGCTTGCTCATGTTAGTGACTTAAAATTTCCGATAACGTTAACCTCATGGTAACTAGCTCATCCTCACGTGAGCTTGCGTTATGAATAATCTGTTGAACGTTACAGCTAAATGGCAACTATTACCACATTAGTAACCACCGATATATCGGTCGCTTTGCTCTTGTAGCCCTCGTGTTTCGTGTATGTGCTGCTGTTACGTTAAAAGACTAAGGTAGATTCATAAATTGTGCCCGAATGCTACAAACAGTAGCAACAAAGTACTTCCGGTATACATGTTCTGTTCATTCACAATAAAAGCCTTTATGGTTTAAACAGAAAATTGATGGCAAAAGACTAATACTGACTGGAGTTCAGACGTTCAGCTAAAAGATATATGAACAGATAATGACTGTAAATGCAGTACAGTTTGAGGTGATGACAGTACATTTGGTAATCAACCCGGAAGTACTTCCGTAGTGCTTTTATGCTGCATTCAACACCGGTTGAAACTGGGAAATGTCGATGTTGAAATATCCGATTTCCGACCTCAAAGCGTTTCAGTTGCATGATGGTGCTTGACACTAAATGTAAACAATACAAATTAGGGACGTTTTAATGAAAACAATGAACTGAGGTGGTACTCCTCACAAGACAGTAAATGTTGTAGATTACCCTATACTTTGTAAAGGTTTAAAATGTTTTGGCATTTTTAACATTTTCCTAAATAACTTTTGGGTAGAGAAGATGACTTTCAGAGATTGTTTATGGTGGCCAGCTACCTAACACTAACAAAATATTTCTACATAAATTTACATGCAGAACAAGTATTAGTAATTGATACCAGTATGTATTTTTTTATTTAATACTCGACTTGCCTTTTAGTTTATGGTTTACCATTTACAATTTGTGTGACGTCATTCGGCTGCTACTCGTGAAATCGGGGTACATATTTTTTCTCCGAGTTCACAAGTAGGAAATCCGACTTCAAGTAGTTTTTCTAGTTGGAGGTCAGAAATCTCCCAGTTCCGAGTTGCCTGGAACGCAGCATTAGATTGTCCCTAGATGGACGAGGTCCATGCATGGATGTGTAAAGACAAGGATCAAGGAAGGTCATAAAAAAGTGTTTTTATTTCCACATAATAGTTACAACCTCTACATATTAAGCTTATTATTTATTGAGTAAGTTCCTCAGGGCGGGCAGAGAAAGGGAGATCAAGCACCTAACAACTTAACTGACTTGGATATTCTACTGACAAACTCATAACTCCTATGACATTTAAGGGAGCGCATGTATAGAGGGTGATTTTCAAACAAAGATATTTATTAGAGTGGCATTTAAGGATTTTGCAGGCATTATTTTATGGCATATTGTCAACCAGTCATCTTCAGTATCAGGAATTTAATCAAATGTGGCACAGTTACAAATGTTCTTTTCCCCACCCATGTGACTCTGAAGACATCCAGTGTTTTATTTCTAGGATTTGATCTTCAACTTCAGTCTAAGAACTTTTACAAACTGTAACAATCTGCATGAAAATGTCAGCCATAAGAATAACAACGTCAAACAAATGATAAAGTAATGTATGTTTCCACTGGCACAAGTTTGTCTTACATTACTGTATAGTATGACAATGATAATTTACGTTCATAATCCATAATAATGGTGCTTTACATATATAATAAAAATCATATCACAACCAAGTTGCATAGTTGTTGTATGTTAAGAAATGTAAAATAATCTAATAATTAAATCCACTGCCACTATTTTTTCTGTATCAGAAGCACAAACCTACAGAAACTTTCTTTTAAAAAGCCAATTTATTATTTGTTTAAAAAAGCACAATCATGCTTTGTAAAACATTTGTCCAAACATTTCACACTCATTTAACAATCCATTAAAAAAATGCTTTACAATTTACATACTAAAGTGAGAATATTCACAGCAACATCTGTTCAGTTAGTTCTGCAGAACATTTGTATTCAAGGTTCAAACCTACTTGAAATGTAAACAGTCTGTGAACCACTACGACTATTTAATCAAAAATGGTGACAATGTATAATTTAAGTGTAATCACTGGTTAAAACAACAAAGGATAGAAAAAACCCTCAGGATTAAACTGCTTTTGATCCTCATTAGTCACTGTTCTATATACTGACACTCAGTAGCTTGTGTTTTTGATGGTGATCTTTTGAGCCGCCTCAATCTTGAAATCACTTACACCTGAGGGAGCAAACCAGCATTTTTATTTTTATTTTTATTTTCCAAAGTGAAATTAAAGCAGCAGATAAAAGAATTAAGGAGATGCTGCATTAGGGAGTCACAGTGTAATGCATGTGTACTCACCCTGACTGAGTGGAGTGCCATCAGAGGAGAGGTGCCAGTATCTGCGGTCACTCTGTCTGGCCTGCTCTCCGTTCACCACACTTAAGAAAGGTCCCCATAGGCTGGACTCTGTCTCAAACCTGCCAAACAGCATCAAATATTATTAAATGAAGGCAATCATACTGGACTGTATGAAAAACTGTATGAACTCACATGAACCCAACATCTTTCCCCTTGAGAAGTTCAAGGGCCTCCAACAGAGAGCTCCCCTTTGGCGCATCCACAGAGTAAACAGCAGCTGCCCCGCTGGACGTCACCACTTCCACCATCACAGTCACTTTGGTCTTGCTTGGTAAAACCACCACAGGATCTATTGGCTCCAGCACCAAAGTGTCTGTAGGAAGACACCCACACGACAAACAGTGACAATACAGACATTTCCTGAAATCACAGTGAACACAGACAGAAATAACGCTGCACTTACCATCCTCATTGAGGCACTCCTTGCTTTTAACTGTCAGGTAGGATTTCTGGTGGAGAGCTGGCAGGATCTGAGATACAGCCATGGGGTTGTGGTATGTGTTGGATCTGGCATCTCTCCTCATGGCTTCCATTGAGGCAGCGCACTCTGCTACTTGGCTGCCCATTGCCAACAAGGCCTTGAACAAAACACATAAGTATATTTAAGCCGCAAACATTTTGTTGTAAGTGTTCATGCAATGAAAGAGACAAGACACAAAAAGAAAAAAGGATCCTCACTTGAACTGCAAGGCCTGTGCTGAACTCATTGCCAATATGGCCGTCAGTCCTACGAGAGGCCAAGAGCTTCTGCTTGATCTTGCTAAGGGCTGTGTCAACCTCAGCAGGATTCTGCACATGAGAACCAGCTTCTTTCACACACTGGAGTGCCATTCCAGCCATGGCATAGGTATCTAAGGAGAGATAGTAGAATAACATGTGCATGTTTCACAGAGAACAACCAAGTGGGGTTACTGGATTCCTCTCACATTGTGATAGTGTTAAAAGAACTTTCCTGCCCTGAACCTTCATTTTGGCAAACGTCCAAAATTGAAAATTTACAGCCTTACATCTTTGTCCACAGTATAGAGCTCAGTTGTATTATAATTCCAGGTGCTACTGTCTCCAACCTATTGTCATGTCCATCTTGAGATAAAATAAGGTAAGATGTTCATTTATTGATCCCCTCAAAGGGGAAATTCAAATTGGCACAGCAGCACAGGGGAATGCAACATGACAGAACAAAATACGATAAAAGTTGAATCAGTAAATGTCAGAAATCAACTATATAAAATATATACACATTGTGTGAAAACTGACAATGACAATGTATTTGACAATTTATATCCTAAGAACTGAGAAGCCTCCCTGCCTTCATATTTCCTGCACATCATTTAAGTTTCACTCACCAACGCTCTCAGAGTCTCCATGTTTGAAGTGCTCATGTTCTACGGCCTTGACAAGCTTGTTGCTGACATGGTTGTTGACCCTGATGCCGCTCGCGCAAAGAGCGAGCACACCCAGAGAGTACTGGTAATAGTTGGTCAAAGGGCGGCGACTGACTACGTAATAGGAGACAAGAAATAAAAAGAAACCAATTATATTATAACATGAGATTACAGTAATGTGCAAAACATCAAAAAAGGTTCTTTATTTTCGTCTCTGCCACAAAACGTTTTATCTCACTTTGGATGGAAGTCATAAATAGTTGCTCTCGTGATTAGTACTAACTTCTCTAAGTACTAACTTCTCTAAAATGGCATTGAGAGATCACAGCTATGAAGCTAAAGAAGAGCCATTATTACAATAAGTTGTCCTGACAATGTTTGCCAGTAACATGCTACACGTATAAATTATGAAATGTTAAATTGGTTCATTTTTATTGAGCTAAATCAACTTAAGGTGTTCCAACCTGGACAACCATTGGCCTCCAACGGTAAAACTTACAGGCAATATGCTCTTTTTCTTGTTCCATCTGCTTCTTCAGGTGTGTCAGAAGCGTCTCACTCTTCTCGCTGACGGTGAAGGTGATTGTGTTAAGGTCATAACAGGAGGACTTCAAAGCCAGCGTGTACAGCGCCAAGAGGCCAACTACAGATTGGCTGTTAGAGAGAGAGCTGAGAAAGACACAGGGGACTAATGGTTCATGTGAAGCATCAAGGAAAATGATAAATTACAAACAGATTTAAAATAGCATTGTGTCACTACAATGACCAACACTGAAGAATGAGGCATTTATAAGTGGTCCAATACCTTTGAATGTCATTGTGCAAGTTATTTTTCAGTCTATTAAGGTGCTCGCTCTCCTTGGCCAGGTTGTGGTTATTGGAAAGCCGTAATGCCAAGTGGACACTGGGATTGGGGAGTCCTTCCTGAGTCTCCACAGAGCGAAGGAGATTCTTATTGAGTGACAGGAGCAGCTCACTGTGGGCTGCTTCAGTATCTGATTTTAATGTTAAAAGAAAAAACTTCTCAGAAATTTTGATCACAGAAATATTTCAGTAACTCTCTCTTGCTGACACCAACATGAACTTTCAAAGCATTGCAAAACCAGAACTGCAGCATCAGCAGCCACCACGGGAGGAAACAGACTGTGGAGACTTTAATAATAATGTCATTACTAGGTTCCAAATATCCTAATGTTTCTCCTTGACATTTACCCTCATCACTCAACCTCAACATTCTCTGCAATTTGACAAATGCGCAACTTTTATTAATGAGCAAGTATTATGACGGACATTCAAATGCATCAAGTAGGTGATTGCAAAATCGGTGAATGTACAGACCAATGAGTCAGTGTATTTGTACACAGTGTTCTGTCCAGATTTCAGTCTGAGTTTTACTGGTTGGTGATAACTGGATTTATAAAATATACTTACCACATGGTTTGCCAGAAGCACAAGCCAGTAGGCCTGTGATTAAGAGCAAAGACAGCATTCTGGACAACCTGCTGGAAAACACAAGCACTGGAAATAAAGACAGAGACAAACTGTAAAACAAATTAAAAAAATAAACTGTCTTTAGTATGAAAGTTTTCACGTATTTGAGAAAGGCAGGTTCAAACAATAAATCTAAAAACTGCAATGTAGGCTACCTATGAATTAGATACATAAACGTGTATTCAGCGATGTTTGGTAAATATTATAAGATCGTTATGATAACTTTGTCACAGCACTTAAGTAATTAGGTTGAAAGCTTTTTATATTTTGCAGTAGACAGCAGTGTCTTACCTCCTAAGAGAGTGCCTATTGCGTGAAGAATCAGAGTCCGCAGGAAGAGACAACAGCTTCTAGTATTTCACTGTCACATGACTGACTCGTCGTTTGTGATGACAAAGCGAAGCAAAAAAGGGAGACGGTCCCTTTAAGCTTTAACTTTAAACCAACAGCGGTTGTTAAACAGGAAGTTCGATTATCTTGTTTATCATATATACTCTTTGGTAATACGAACATACGAAAAAGGCAGGTATCTATCTTTACACATGTTGTGTTCCTGTCGAGTTAACTAACATTTTAGCTAACTTAAGTAGCTACTACTGATGTTAACGCAGCAACAAAAAGTTAACGTAGTTAACTAAGCTTCTGTATCGCATCGAACATTTTAACACAAACAAGACTTTGTAATGAGTTGTTTGTCAACAGTAACTACAATTCCCACAATTCACCTAACGTAAATTACGCGCTTTCTAGAAGCTAGGCGACTCTTCTGGCGATACTCTTCACTTCAGAATAGTTAGCCAACGTTAGCTAACGTCAGTTTAACCCAGCCTCCCTTTCTAGCAGTTCAGTGGCCGCTAATTTTGGGACTATTTCTTCTTGCAGGCGGTGTTATAATAGTAGGTTAGTAAGACTTAAGCACTTAGAGCCAGTCGCTGTGTGCTAATGGGGATAACATTATTCCAAAACAAAACAGAAAACTGCGAACTGGCTGAGACGCGCTAGCTAGCAAAACGTCAACAACAAAATAACCAAGGGGCTGAGTAGCTGCACATGTCGGTCTGTAACGCTAAATGTTTCTGGTTAACTTGTGCAAAGTTGTTAGTCAGTGCAGGTATGAAGCTGCCATTGTGTATTATGGCGTCACGTAACTTGGCCAGTTTTATCCGTAACGCCATACTAACGGGAACAGGCAACGATGTTAACGTTATTGTGGCTAGCTAGAAAACAAGCCATCTAGACATATTTATAACTTGGTTTGTGCGTCATGTAGGTTACAGAAAATACCTTTTATCAGCTTATCTGACTGGTATCAATACTGATCTTCCAGATAAAATTCGTTTGTAGTTATCTACCCGTGTGTCTCTTCAAATCATTTCATCGACTGGACCACCTTGCATTACTCTGCTCCCTCAAGCAGTGAAGTGGGGCCTCTGCCAGCCATGTATTCATTTTCAGGACCCACAAGCCTTCCTGAATTTGACCTCGGACCGCCAAGTACGTCTGGTAACCCGCAGAGAGCAACCATCTCCAACAAGTATGTAGCTGTTGATGTGAGGCCTGTAAACTGCCTCCATACATTTTTCAGAAATGCATTGGCAATACTTTTCCATCTTAACCTGGCATGTGGTATTTTGACACATGACACATTTGTCTTTCTGTCCCTCAGCAGCTGGGAGACTCGATGCCTCAGGAAGCACAGGAGGAGAGTTGATGATGAGTAAATAAGCAATGCTCAGAAGCAGCAGTCAGTCTTACTTAAAATTTGTCGATGCATGGAGTAGTGCCATATGAGTGTTATAATACTTATCTGAATGTTTTCTCAGGGGATGCAGTGCCAAAAGGAGGAGGTTAATGTTGGAGGCAGAAGTGGATATTTCGGAGAACTCAAACACTAGCACTCATCATGACTGGCCTACAGCAAACAACTGCCCTCCGCTGTCTACACAGCAAGGCAGCCCTGCACTTCCACAGCCCTTCCCAGCGCCTCAGAACTTGACTGTGGCTCAGCCCTCCTCTGCTCTTTCACGACCCGAGACAGAGAGCTCATGCATGGAGATAGAGGCAGCTCAGAGGAGACTTCAGGAGATTGAAGACAGGTGGGATGTGCAACAACTACAAACTATCTGACTACTTGCTTGTCAGGATTAGACTTCAAACAGACACTTCATGGCCCAAAATCCTACCTCTAATTAGCCATCCTGGAATTTCTTGTTGACAGGTAAAACAAAGGTGAAAGGAAAAAATACATATACATATTTGTGTATATATACTTGCCCTTGCAACCCTTGTGTGTGAATAGAGCGAACATGCGCCGTTGCGTTCACTTCCTTGAGTGGCAAACAAACATTCAGTATTTCCCTTTAATGCATTTACATGAAGAAAAACATGCAAGACACCGCTACATTGATTATGTGCTCTTCTGAAATTGAATGGGCTGCTTGATACAGAAAGAACAGGAGGAATTTATTTTAAAATGCAGTTGGTGAGAGGAGGTCTTGGAAAGGTCATCAAACTGTTACTGATCAGAATTTCCGCTGAAATGAATTTGATTATGCTGACAGATCCCTGCTTTGAAGTAGACCCATGTTCCATGACCCATGGCTCTCATGATTTAAGGGTTTGTTTAGTGTAACATTGTTTCCCTGGTGAGGAGCTGTATAAAGACCTTATTCAATATTCAGAATTATTGTCTTGCCATATTGTTTTGTGACTAAATGATTATATTAAGATAGTGGGTAGGGCTGGACTAGAATATTCGTTCGGTGGGTTGGTATTCGATTTGAAAATGTGACATTCGGATATTCGTTTTTGGTTTTTTTTGCACACCGCTTGCGCGGCGCTTCCCACTTGCGCTGTTCTGTAGTTTATTAAAAATTCTGAATGTGTCGCATCTCGCCTGTCTATCTATATTGCACCAAAAACGACACTGTACTCCCCTGTGAAGTCGTTTGGATGAATGGTTTCTGGAAATAATCAAAATGCAAACGGACAGGTAGCCTAAAGAGATTGTGCAGCTTCGAATATTTGATGTTCATTACTACCGAAGCTTCGAAGCTCAAAAAATGGTATTCGGACCAGCCCTAATTGTGGGTCACCTCTCTAATGTTTAAATTATGTTCAAATGTATGAAAATATGATTATTTTAATTATAAGAGTTTGTTTGAAAGAAATACTTTTCATTATTTTCAATACTTCATTAACTTCCCAATATCATGTTAATGTTTGTAATGTACTCTGTTTCTGCCTCAGTGGGTCAGTGGTGGCGATAGGTTCGCAGGCTGCATCATACGAAAAGGTGGCATCAACACATACTGTACCGTCGATTCCTTTAACTGAACACTGCGGTATTGATTTATCACAGAATAACGCTGGAGGATGACGATGAAGATGACGATTTGGATGTAGAGCCAGCCCCGAGACGGCCAGTACTGGTGATCTCTGACAGTTTGAAGGAGGATCTACAGCGCGGCATTAGTGACATCCTACCCCACACAGTTGCCCAGTCTGTGTAAGTTCTCCTTGTTTTGTTATTGGAATGTCGTAATGTTGAATGAATTAGCATGACTCGTGTTCCGCTGGCGAGAGATTCCTCCTTGAACATTTTTCTCCTCTCGTACTTTTAGGAGCCACTCCTGCATGGAGTTGGTGTTGTGGCGGCCACCTGACGATCCCTTCTGTCGGAAGCGAAAGGGCCCGTTACAGAAACAGCGTAAACAACAGACAGTATCTCGACAACCCCCGACACCGTGTCCATCTCCCAACCCTCACAGTCCCCTCAGCCCCTCTCGTCCACCTGCCGACACAGACTCTTCTATGTACAGCTTTCCTGTGGCCTCTGGAGAGGAGGACATGGAAATGTAATAGTGCTTGATGACTTGAAAAGCCATGCCAAAGACTGGACATGTAGTGACACAAAAGACTATAAAAGAACCATTTTAGGTTGGTAAGTTTGGTAAGGCATGCTGACTTCACATGAACATTTGTGTTTTGGACAGTTTGTGCAACACATTTTGTTTTACAGGCGCTCAGTTTAGGTTCTCTGACTATATTCACAGGCAACTATATGTAAGATGGAACAATAAAACTGACTTAATAATCAGTTTTATTAATTTAAAAATCTCCAAGGAAACTCATGATCTCAAGACCGAAGTTCTATATGCAGCCTTACATAACCCATTTTACAGAATAAACATTTGCCCTTAAAAATATGATAATTTGTACATAACTTGGACAGAGTCTGGCCAAAAACACGCTGATGTACTGTGAATATGACTTTGTGAAATATCAGTGTGTAGCGCCAGAGTTTTGTACAGTTTTTATGTTCAGCTTCTGGGCCTTGATAACGAGACACTAAAAATTGTTCTTGCGTGTTCACATTTGCTCACAGCACGACTTCCTGCTTGCAGCTGTACTTGTGGTAAAAAAAAAAAATCTTCCTATAGTGTTTAGCAAGTACGCCATCTGTGAGCTTTGAGGAATTTATAAAGAAGTCGTGGAAATGCACCTTTTTATATGATTTGATTGTATTTTCATATGTACGTTACTAGAATTGTAATCTGCCATTGAGTGTTGTTACTTTTTGTTATTAAATAAACTTATATGTTGAGATTCTGCAGGGCATACTTGGTTTTTATTGAATGAAATTTTGCATGAATTTAGTGAAAGCAGTCCTCTTGTTGGGGTCAGCCCTGTAAAAGATGGTTTTCTGAACCAAGACTGATGCTCACGATATTGTTATAAATAAATAGAGATGTAGTTGTTGAATAAATAGATGCTGGTCCTACAATCTCCTTTTTAACACACATGATTCCACAGCCGCATTTGGTCCATAGACTGGGTTCCGTCCCGGTCCGGGCATGGTTACTAAGCTGACTAGCTAACGGCCTGCTATTGTTTTGGAGTATAAATTTAACAGGTGGAGATTAGTCTCAATTCTTACACATTGTACCTTTTAAGATTAAACATTTATATAAGAGGGGAAAAAAACAAATGTGATAAAGATGTTGAAAGGCATATTGAATGCTAATTACATCATGTAGTTTGAATCTCTTTTTTTATTACAACACACAACTTTCTTTTGTATTGTATGTATTGTCATGTAACATTTACGATTATGTAAGTGATTACCCCAGAACTGTCAGCTCTAATCGTTTCTCTGACATGACTCACATGATCTTCACAGAAAAGTCAGTTCATCAGTCACTGTTCACTGTAACCTTAAGTCATAAAATTTGACTATTGTAACACAGAGGAATGTGAACTTCATGGCCATTTCCTTCATGGCCGTGTCATTTGTCACTGACCTGCTTGTTAATCTGCTCTCTTAAGCATTTGTTACAGTAAATGATTATTTCTGTGGCCACACACATACCTTGAGATGCCTGAGAGTCATATTTAGAGAACATTATATCATTAAGGTTTCATGTCCTTAACTTGAGTCTGTCTTGATTGATCAGTGGCTCTGAATCCCAGCAACGTCTTGACCTTGACTGATCTATAAAAGGAGACACCAACATTAACTATTATTATGATATTAGAGAGACAAGAACAGAAATCAAATGCTGATACAGAGTGGCAGTTGTCACATTTAAATGTAAAAAAAAGGAGTATTGTAAATGTAGTAAAAGTAATCCTGCTTTATCCATTCATTTAATTACACAAACATATCACTAAGACTTGAATGTCTCTAGAAAGTTGCTGTGGACAGTTTCTTGTCGTATTCAAGACAAACAGATGATGATCTGTGAAGATTTACAATTAGAATTATGTGGATTTCTTCCTACATTCACTTCCTAGATGAATATACATACTTTAAAATCTTAATAGTAATAGTTCACCTTGCCCTAAGATAAATTAAAAGGATGAATGTTTGCTGTACACAACTGTAAATGCAGCTAGTTCTTACACTATAAGAGGGACAAGTCAGTAATCAGCAGTAACCTGCTATTAAAACAATGTACTCACTGTTGTAAGATAGGATCCTGACAAATCTAATAGGACTGTATTTGAAGGCGATGGGCTCCAGGTGTTGGCCTGGTTTTCTACACGGAGCTGCTTGACTCTGCTCTGGAGGTAACGTAGAAGCTTAAATGAAGCCACATCTGAAGCACTGTGGGAGGCAGCAACGCAGAGGGAGGGAGAGAAAACTGGATTCTGAGCTTCCTGATGAGGGAGATTTAGAAATTGAGGTGTTTTGTCAGCAAAAAAAATGTTATATCTTTAGGTGATCTATCTGTAAGAGCTTGGCCTTACATTTACCTTTGCACTAAGGGTCATCTCTCTGTCAGGCCACTCAAGCTTTCTCTTCCTCTCCTCTTGAGTGTTTGCTGTTTTTCTGAGAAACAAACAAACCTGTTTTTAAAAGGTTGTTAAGTTGTGAATAATTAACATAACTGTATGAAGGAGTTATGGGTTTACACGTTTAGCTGGTTTTACATCTACAGTATAAAGCGCACATCGCAGTGAGTTGAGGTGAGATCATGCTCTTTTTAGGACAAAACCTGGTTAGTATGTCATCTATTTTACACAGAAACCAGTTACCTGTCCCGTAACAACTTTGTCTTGCACCTGTGGGATACCAAAAATTAAAGCAAAACTTAAATATGGGAATAATATTTTTTGATTTCCATTTCATCTTGGATTCTGGGCCATTTTAGGAGAGGAGCACATGTTTTACATTTCTAAATAGTATGGGAGATCACTGATTAATACTTTGATGGAACAAGATGAATGTGTTGACATTACCTTTCCAGTTCAGCTGTCAGCTCTTCCTCAAACTTGCATGCCAGACGAGCTGCAGTCTGATCCTTCCACTGACCCATGCTCCTCTGAACCTGCCTCAGCTCCAGGTCTTTGGCCCTCAGCTGTTTGCGAAGAGATGCTGCCACTCCTCCTCCCTCAGCTCCTCCATTGCACATATGAGCCCTGCTCAGACTGCTCAACTCCTCAATGTGTTCCTGCAGAAATATGACGTGGCACAGCAACGCTCTACTTGATTACTTTTCTGTGTCCATGTGCAGCGACATGACACAAAGGGCGCAACTTCATACCTGAATGAGTCGCTGCTTTAGAAAATCCAAGGCTTGGTCTCTCTCCATCCTGAGCTGCTGTCTCTGGATGCTCAATTCTCGCTCCTGACAAAAAAATGAACTTGTAGACATGTATTCATGTGTATACCTAATGTGCTGTATTTGCAAACACAAGGGCACAGTGTAGTTTGAAAACTATACCTTGTCTTTTCTCAGCTGCTCAGAGATTTGTTTTTGTGAATCAAGCTCCTGGTGTTGATGGATAATCAAGTGCTTCAACTGCCCTGTTAGTGTTCTCAGGTTTGAAAGAGCCTCAGCTACTGAAGGCCTGCACAATACAAATGCATCAAAATTGAAAGCTAATCATCAAACTCACAATATTGTCTACAAAGTGTTCACTTCTTTCTAAACCATGTATTTAAGCCAGAGCAGGAAGATATACCTCGGAGGTAGTTGCACAGAACTTGGCTTAGTTCCACTCTGCTCCAATAAGAGGTGTAGATGCTGGCACTCTGTTCCCAGCTCCTGGGCCCAGTGTCTGAGCTGTTGTTCCATCTCAGCTGTGATTTGGTTATGCCTGCTCTCCCTTTCTTCTATCATCACCCGGAGTCCGGCAGCCTCTTTCTCTGCCAGCTGATTGGCCTGCTCGAGCCGCAGCACTGCCCTCTGACTCTCCTGTGACCACAGACCACACCATGTCAGCTTTTTATGTGCCTGCGAATGATTGCTTTCTGCGGTATTCTTGTCACCTGCGTCATCTGTCTCCGCAACTTCTGCAGCTCAGCCTGGTGCTCCTCTTTCTGTGATTTGCAAATAGCAGCCACCACCGACTCCTGCTCTCTCTGCTGCGTACAGCGTTCATTCTCCAAATCCTGCACTCTCTTATAGATAAAAAGAAAATCATACACAGACAGAATGCACATTTACTTGGCTTTATTTAATATGGTAATGTTCAGGTTGCTTACTGTTTTCAGTTCCAGCACTTTATGTTGAAGAGCCAGTGCTTTACTCTTCTCTTGCTGCATCTCACTCCTCATGCTTTCCAGACTCTTTCTGTTCTGCTCTTCCAGTATCCCGCAATGCACCTGCACAGCTTCCACTTTTTCTGCCTCCAACTTCTTCCTCTCCTCCTCTACTGCTTTCTGCACCTGAGTCGGAGCAGAGTTTGAATATCATGGAGCTGTGTTTAAAAAGATGGCACATATTAGGCAGAGGATTATCAGAGTACCTTTTCCAGGGCTTCTACGCGCAGCTCCTCTTCACGCTTCTTTGCCTTCTCCTTCTGCTGCTGCAGAGAATCCCTCAGCTTCTCTGCCTCTTCTCCTTTTAGCTGCCAGAATGGGAGAGGATCATATCTTGAAAAGACAGCCTATAGAGAGTTTTTACTTACTATGTATCTAGTACAAAGAGCTATAATCATGAAAACACCACACACAAGTTACAATTACTACAATACATGCATTCCTCATGGCCGTGTAAGGTACTATAGATATAAGTGGATTTCATATGTTCAGGGAAACACACTGACCTGAAGGGAACTTTTTAAGGACTCAATATGTTGGGTGAGAGACAGAGCTTGTTCTTTCAAAGCGTCTGCCTTCTCCTCTTCAGTCTGCTTATTAACCTGAGGACACAACAGCCAGAGTGATTGCTACAATTAAACTGTGATGATGTCATTTGAAGACTCAGTATTTTAGTTTGCAGACCCATGTGTCACCTTTTT
Source organism: Lepomis gibbosus (assembly GCA_029875015.1). NCBI lineage: Eukaryota > Metazoa > Chordata > Actinopteri > Centrarchiformes > Centrarchidae > Lepomis > Lepomis gibbosus. Next base: position 73,153 of record JAPMOB010222637.1, on the reverse strand, counting down.
GATTTGCTGCTCATAAGCCAGTGCCAAATCTGTCTTTTGCTGCTTCAGTGCGGCCTTCTGAATTTAAAAAAGTGGAACCCATTTACTGGTTACTTAGTGTTACATTTGAAAATCCATGATCTGTATGCTTGGAAAATCTCAGGCAGCCTTAGCACTTACCATCACTTTATGGGCTTGCTCCTGAGCTTCTTTCAGTGTATTGCAGTGCTGGGTTTTCAGGTGTTGTATCTCCCCCTTCAGTTCATCTCTTTCAGCTTGCAAGGCCATCCCTTGCTTCTGCAAATCTAGCAGCTTCAGCTCCCTCTGAGCCTCTCTGACCTTGCATTGTCCCAGTTCACCCTGCAACTCGCCCACCTGAACCTCCAGCGCCTGATCGAACGAGATACACCAAAAATAGTAGGGATAGTTAGAAAATAATCAATGAACAAAAAGTTCATTGGAACTGATAAATATTAGATTTTTTGGGATTCAAAATTAGAGTATGATGTTGTGAGGTGCTACCGCAATCTGATCCTTTTTCTGCCTCTGTTTTTCCTCCAGATGAGCACATCTGTTCCTCAGCGTGCTCTCTGCCTCTGTGGCTGTCTGGAGCTCCTCACGAGTCTGCTCCAGCTTCTGCTCCAAGGTCATACATGAACACGTATCCAGATATATTTTAAAACACAGACAATAAATCTCCCTTTCACACATAAACAAATACCTTCTTCCTGTAGTTTCACTCAAAGTGAAAAACAATAACTAAAATTTAAAAGGATACATTCACAATGTGGTAATACTTGTTAATGTAAAATGGTTACTGCTGTTTTTTGTTACAACTATTAGGGAAAAACATAACATACATATTTTACATATATTCTCTTTTCTAAAATATTTGAATAAATCAGATAATTTACCTTAAAAGTTAAAAGTTGTTGAATGAAATGCCACTGCAAACAAACCCATTACTACCCTATGATTTGAATGGCTGAAACTGTTTTATTGTTATATTGTTATATGTTTTAGTTACAAACCTGCATGTTTTATTATTTTATATTATTTAGAAATGCACTGTCGTAATAACTTTAAAGGATTTTAATCTTGTTATTGTCATTACAGTTATAATTAATGACATAAACTAGCCTTCACACATTACTTCTTGCATGGACTCTAGCTTCTCTCTTGCTCGTCGCTGTTCAGCAAACAGTTCTGATTTGGCGCTGTCCAGCTGTCTGTCCATCTCCTCCCTCTCCAGCACTGACATGACGACACTGGGCTGTTTGTGGAAGAGTGGGGCAACAAAACAAAAAGTCTAGTATTAAGAAAAAAATCTTTCACAACCAAAACCAAAAAACAAATTGCTTGATTGAGGATTCATTACCCTCTCAGTGAAGGCTTCCTCCTTTAGAGTCTGTTTATATTGACTCAGAGCTGTGAGGTCTTCCTCCATGTCTCTTACCTCAAGGATACAGGAGTCTCGCTGCCTCTGCAGCTCGTGCAGCTGAGAACTACAACACATTCATTGTTGTAATACCATTTTACAGAACTATCTTTTATACAGAACACAATTATGTTGATGCAATGAGATTTTACCTTGTTGATGCATGCGGTTTTGCATAATACAATAAGTAGGAATTTGGCTTTATACCTAAGAGCATCCTTCTCTGCCCTGCTGTCTCTTAAAACGAACTCCAGAGTCTTCTTCTCCTTCTCCATTTTTGCTGTCTCTACAGTCATTCGATGCAATTCCTGAAAGGCATGCTGGGACATATACCATAAACTGTGAATATTAGTTTGATTTTTCTACAGTGCTCTGATAAACTGCTGTATATAAGAAGCTATAACTTACCTTTCTTCTTTGTTGAAGTTCACAGAGGGAGACCTTAACATCTTTTAACTGCATCTTCTTCAACTGCAGCGTCTCCTCCTCTTTCTCACATTCCTAAACCAGACACACCAGTTAAGCGGCGTCTCATACATATGCACACACGTGAATTTATACAGTTGGCATAAAATTACTTCTCAATTCATACTAAATATGATACTAAAATACTCTGTGAACTCATTCTCACTTGACGAAGTGTAGAGAGCCGCTCTTTCATCTTGGCCCAATCAGACTGTAGCTTCTCTGAGGTCTTCTCAGACCTGCATTTCCTGCTCCGGTGATTCATTTCCTCATCTGTGTCCTTGTCATAGTCCCCCAAACACGCAAGTCTGTGAAACACAAACATGCACAGTGTGTAAGTCAGAAACATAAGCAAAATTTAAAAAAAAAAAAAAGCATTTTAAATGTGTACACAACACGGAAGAGAAGACCAAAATGTTCAGTGTTTAGATATTCTTCTATTTGGTTTACCTGTAAGTTTCTCTCTTATTACGCTGTGCTTTACGGGCAGAAGGACGTCTGTTCAGTACATTTCCACGAGAGGACCTCTGGCCTTTGCAAACACAGCAAGGGAAATTCAGTGACCTTTAAAGATTCACAAAGATACACAGTCAGATATTGCTTTACCTGATGTAGATTCAGGTTCACTTTCTTCCTGTGTGGGTATGTCATAGTCACTCTGGTTGGTACAGTAGTCATCCATGCCTGTGACAGACTGAAAGAGCGAGCGCCATCCTAGGAGGCAGAGGGTCACATAAATGATGTTAACAGTAATTTTATACATATTTTCTATACTCCTGAAACTTTTTTTATTTATTTCCAAGTATTTCTTGAATTTCATCATTCACTGTGTCTTACATTTTTTTCACTTTCTGGTGTCAAACGTTTTGTTAGTGGCTGTATTTCAAATTGTGATGTTTTGTGTATAAAGATGTCTTTTCATTTCATAATGAGTCTCTCACCTGGCTGCCTGTGAATATGCCGCCTGACTTGTTCAGTGGAGACTGAGTCAAGGTCACTGTCAATGGACACGGTGTCAAAACTCCACACAGGCACTCCTGTAAAAGAGACCAGCAGCCTACAATCACTGTTTGTGGTGAATTCATTTCCAACAATCTAGCTAGACTGTGCTTGCAGTTGCGGCGTAATCTGTGCGAGGTACCTGCCAAGCACCTGGCCTTGGGAGAACGGCTGTTGTTCTGCCGCTGCGCTTCATGTTCTGATATAGCCTCTGTTCTGTGAGACACTAAAAGACAAGAGAGACAAAACAAAGAAGTACAGGACCCAAAAAGGAAGACAAAGTATAAGTATACTAGTGTGCAATGTAGAGTGTGTACAACTCACAATACAGAAGTGCTAGTACAAACAATATACAATACTTATTGCACTGTTCTTGGGGATAAAGTTGTAAAGTTTTCCCTTTGGATGCCACTTCAAATTAAAAAGGTTCATGCCCTTGCGAGCGTAAATTCACTCCACAAATGTCATTTATTGGGTTATGTACTGTATGTGTGTTTTCGCCTAATGGTACTGCAAAAGCTCAAGTCCAAAGGGTTTCGTCCTCTGGGGGTAATTAACGGCCTCAGGAAATTTCAAGGCAATAATTTCAAGTTTTGTTTTAGGTGTGAGATTTACTTTGGGCACTATAAATATTTACAGCAAACACATGGAAATCAAGCTGTTAATTTTCGAGATACTCTGTTATGGAGTGTTGATTGAGAGAACGTTTTGACATGACTTTGGTTCTAAAAGAAAAGTCTTTAAAATCATTTGCAATAATCCTCAGGGGAGCATGAACACCGATAACAAATTAAATGGCAACCTGTCAAGTAGCTGTGGAGATAACCTGCTCTGAAGCAAAGCGTTCGGCACACAGATGGACAGGCAGATGGATAACTTTTCCCTTAATCCTCACATGTTGAACCTAAGAATAATAATGAAAAGTCTTTGCATCTCTGGCAGCTTTGTCTCCCAAGGAGTACTTACTGCTGCCATCATCGCCAAGCCGCTGTGGTGTGTTGTATCTCTCTCCAGCTCCTGCTTTCTCACTAACATGTGATGTGTTTACTCCGTAGTTGTCAAAAAGACATTTCTCCAGTTTCTTTCTTTGACATGGCTTGTTTGACGGGGAATAGCGAGCAGCGCCTGTGTCTTTATTGTTTTCCCCAGTTGTTGCTGCACCTCTTCTGTTTACATTAAAAATATTTTGTCCCTTTTGTTCACTCTGACAAGCTTCACAGTCAGATATCGCTGTCCTCTCAGCCTCATCTTCTTTGTCTAGTTGCTGCATATTACTCTTTGGCAAAGCCAAATCCACCATCTCATCTCTGAAGCGTCTGGCAAAGTCCTCAGTGCAGATGCTGTCTGAAGGAGGGTGGGTTTCTCCAGCCATCCTTCCCTCGTTACAGGTGTCTCCAAGCAGCCTCTTGAGCCTCCAGATGACTTGCTCCCTGTGAGACTCTATTTCCTCTTTGTCTCTTGTTTTTCTGTGTGACTTCTGCCTAGTTCCCTCATGAGAGACAGAACTTTCATGGCAGCCTGTGCTCCTCTCTGTGGCAATAGAAGAGGAGAGATGGGGTGCTTTTGTGTAAAGAAGAAGCTTAGTCCTGATGTCTTGTTGAACTAAAGAGGAAACACTTTCACATAAACAAATGTTACTCATTCAAGCAACGGGGCTTTCTCTAATATTAAGCAGGTTATTGGAGCATGTGCACATCTTTTTTCACCATTCATTTTTCACCTGTATAAACTCAAGCATACAAACATAATGTTGACAAAAAACTTGGTGACAACAAGTATTTATGATTTCTTTAACAGTTGCAATGATGCTGATATTGAAATAGTACCTGATGTTTGCTCAATCATTGGAGTGTGTATCAAATCAAGACAAGACATTGGAGTGTCATTTGTTTGTGTTGTACTTCCAAGGCCGGTGTCTTTGCTTAGAGATTGACTACACCCAAGAGGACCTAGAAAAAACAAAATGAAAAAACAGATTATGAAAAAAAAAATCTTGATATTTGGTATAAGCTCTTTGGAATTAAATTACCTGCTTTGCTGCTATCACCCTCTCTGGAAATTGCTTGATGTTTCTGGGGTTGGACCTGCGTATATTAATCACATTCACTGCTTAAAAAAATTAAGATTTTTGCCGATTGCACATATATACAGAAAAGCAGACAGACAGCATTGGAGGAAGAACTAGTCGGTTATTTTACTTAAGTAAAAGTAGCAATGCCACAGTGAAGAAATACTCTGTTACAAGTCCTTCAAAATCTTACTAATGTAAAAGCATTAGTATCAAAATGTAATAGAAGTACCAAAAGTAAAAAATACTAATTATGCAGAATGGCCCATTTCAGAATCAAATATATTATTTTATTGGATTATATTAATGGTGCATAATCTGTACATCACTTAAATGTTGCAGCAGGTAAATGTGGAGCTAAATTTTTATTACTTTGTACACTGCAGAGTAGCTTAACCTATAACAATACATCAGACTTTAATATTTGATTTATGTTTTGGATTAATAATCTAAATCTGCACAGCAACATAAGTTATCATATAAATGTAGTTGAATAGAAGTAGAAAGTTCAGTAGTTGAGTAAATATCCTGACAGACAGACACAGACAGACAGAATAAAAACCACAGACCTGCAGCTGACCAAGCTGAGCATCAATAGCATCTAAGAGAAGGTCACAGTGGTCCAGTTTGAGAGGCGGAGTATCTGGTCCAAACCCACTGCTATTGTCATCAAGATCTGTGAGGGCAGAAAAAAGGGTGAACAAGAGTGGGAGTGGGTGCAAACTACCAAGAGAGTGAGATATACATGATGTAGATGTACTGCAAATAAAACCTCAGACCTGTGTAAAGAAGCTCATCTGTATCCTCGGCATCTCTCTCTGCTCCGTCATGGCCTCTGCCAGCCATGTCCTGTTACTAAACACAAATAATTGCAGACACTCAGCAAGACCACAGAGATACAACATCCCCAGTATCTACCAGTGGTAAAGGCTGACTGGGCAGTCATGAGGAGTGGGGGGTTTATGTTGCTCTGTTGTCCAGGAAACCAAGACAATTTAGCTTGTTAGCAAGCCAAAACGACTTTCACTAAGAAGACTATAAATCCCTGAGCCTTCCTGTGTCTCACTCCCCAAAATGAACATTAAGTATAGGAGGTTTACAAGTCAGTCCGCTTTAACACTGTAATGCAAGGTTTTCCCTCCCAAATGTTTATTAAAGTCTATTTTCTTAGGGCTGGCTACACAGAAAAAATTTCACATTATTAAGCATAGTGGATATAAGATGTTAAAAAATGAACACCACTAACGTTACATGCAATCTAACGCACGGTTAACCTAAATCACAGAAGTTAGTCTTTCTGAAACTCCCTAATGATTTCATTTACCTTTAACTTTACAAGTAGCTAGGTTATATGAAGACAAAACATTATCACGTTTGAAATGCCTAAATCATTCCTCCACCACTGTTATTGCCTCAAACACCCAGGACTTACTTGCTTTCAGGGAACAAACGCGGAGGATTTAAATCGATGCTGAACTTGACTCCTCTGTGCTGAAAATGAACAGCCGCCGCACTCGTTAGTCTTGATTGACAGGGGCGTCAGTTGGTTGTCCTGGAAACTGTCAAACAGCTCGCGACCCGCACAGGACAGGACCACTGCTTGTCAAAAACATACATATTTCCAATGTAAGATATATTTTGTTTTGTTTTTTTGTCTCTGTCTTTTTTAAATTTAATGAGTCCCCCTTAAGAAAATATTGACCGGACTATATAAAAATGGCCTTGAAACATCTGTGCCCTTAACAACCTCTACAACAAACTCATGCAGGGCTTTTGAAAGGTCCTGTGTTTATCATTTTCACTATATTGTGTAGCTTCCTACTAAGCTTAGAAAGCGATGTGCGCGCGCACACACACACAGGATTAGATTTAAAAGTTCAATGTAAGTCCTTTTATTGTTATTATTTATATTGTTGGTCATGTTTTTGTTTTACATTATTGTCAAGTTTGTTGATTTGACTTATTCAAACATTTGATTTTGAATTTATTATTTTATTTAACATTTAATTTAAAATCAAATGAATTAAATTAATTTGTATTAAGTAGAACACATTTCATTTTGTAATCTCTTGTTGTTCATATCTATTTATAAGTATGTTGTAGTTTGTGTCTATTAAACTCTTGTTTGGCTGTTATTAAATATTTATCTACAGTCAGTGATAATTACATTATCAGTCTTTTTATTCAGTTCACAAGTGTCTCTTGGGTCTTGCTCTGCCATTCAGCTCAGTGGTATCATATTTTCCTGTTAGACATCAAACATGGTAGATATAATAATGATGTACAGTATAGTTACAGATAGTTCTTGGTGTTTTCTTACAAAAACTGTTTAGGGTTGTCGATCATTTTCATAAGGCTATTGGGACATTTTTTGTGCTAAAACTGGCAAACAATCTCAGATATGTGATTTAAACCCATCCCGTGTTCCAGCTGTTGTGGAGGAAGAAAATAAAGCAGACAGATATCCAGTGTCAACAATAACAACTTTATTATCTTCTTTTTTCAATATTGTGTCTTTGTTGTTTAAAGACAATGTTATACGAGTATAAATTAGGGAGAAAATACACAATCTAAAAAAAGAAGAAGCAAAACCTCAGTTGAATCTACAGTTACGCCTGAATACACCTATGTGTATTTGGGGAGTAAGAGTAGTAGTCAAGGCAGGTCAATCACCTTTGACCTCCTGTACCAGGCCGCTGTTGTGATGCGTCTTTCATCACCGTACAGATTATTATCATCACCGCCATCTCACCACAAATCCATGAGTCACAGTCGAAGAAGAAGCAGGGTTCAGTTTAAACAAGGCAAGACAAATCTCCCCATCTTCATTAGTTTACTTATGCCTCAAAACTGAGCAGCATTGAATGAGAGGGAAACGTGTGCCACGCATGCACACAAATCAAGTTCATTATGCATACAAACAGTATGAAAACACCAACATAAGAATAATGGCACCTGTGAGAAGGTAGAAATCTGAAAAATAAAGGCTGAGAAATTAAAGCTAAAAATCACACAGTAGTGAATTAAGTGTTGGGTGAGATGAAATGAGAGAAACGAACCCCACAGTAAAACCCTCCGAGACAGGGAGGGCCGATGAAGAGGGGTGTTTTTTTTGTCTACAGTACACTCTCCACATACACTTTGGTTTTTTATTTCCCTTTCTGCATGAGTTCAACAACTGATCTCTTTAAAGCAACAACAGCCATGACCAAATCTACAAATCTAAGAATCACCCCGTTATTGCTACAGCTTTACCAGCCTTCACATGGGGCAACTCCAGTAGGCAAGTCACCATCAAGGACTGAGGTCACGTTATTTGGAAATACACTGATTAAAAACGTATGATGAGCTCTCCACTGTCGTTCAAAATATAACATGTATTCTCAAATAAAAAATCATCTCAAAAACAATATATTAAAGAAAATCTCTTTTAACGTCAAACTGATCTCTGAGAAAGGAAATCACAGACTAACTTTCAATTTGTAGATGTCATGATGCATAATTAACTACACAATGACAACTTACAAGATGGAAAAAAATTGTTCCTGCAAAAGTGTCCACTCTGTCACAACCTTGATATGATTTTTAGTGTACACAACCTCTAGTTGTGTGTGTGTGTGTGTGTGTGTGGACAGACAAGAGGAGAACCAAAGCAGTAATTAATCAAATTAAAAAGAATAGTTTGACATTTTCTGAAATAATCTTATTTGCTTTTTTTGTTGTTGCCAAAAGTTAGATAAGAAAATTGATATCACTCTCATGTCTGTTCAAAATTCGGCTAAAGCCAGCAGCTAGTTAGCTAAGCTTAGCATAAAGACTGGCAGGGGGGAAACAGCTAGCCTGGTTCTTTCTGAAGGTAAATGATTGCAGCTACCAGGACTTTTAAAGCTCACTAATTAACATGTTTTTTGTTATTTTTATTGAGTGAGTAAGGATCTGAATACAATACATTCAGTATTTCAACATGTTACATAATCGTCATTTATGATTGAATTTCTCATCCACAAGTACTATACAGTCGCAAATGGTTTTCATCACAGGTACACTAATTAACATGTTATATTGTGATTATGTATTTATACAAAACCCAAAGTGTAAAAACTGCAACTTGGGGTTTTAGGGGGCATTATATGTGAGTCAATTTTCTCGCCAGTGAGCAACCACTTCCTGAAGATTAAACAACCAATATTAATTCACTTCAGACAGAGCCAGGCTAGCTGTTTCCTTCTGTTTCCAGTGTTTATGCTAAGCTAAGCTAACAAGCTGCTGGCTCTAGCTTCACAATGGTTGTACAGACAAGTGAGATATTGATAATCGCATCTAACTTTTGGCAAAAAACAAAAGACAGAAAAAGGAAATAAACACATTTCTAAAAAATGTTGAATAACTCCATTAAAACTGGGGTAGGCAACATTGGAGAAACTACCAAGAGACAGCTAGAAGTATCAAAAAAATCTCTCCTCCTCCCTTCAGACCTCCCTCCAAAGCCATTATGTCAGAGCATTTGATTTATTGGTTGCTGTGTGGTTGTAAAGAGAAATTCAACAAATATAATAAAAAAGGCTTGTGAAATAAATTGCCTACCCCCGCTTTAAGCATTTAAGAGATTTAGTGATTGATCAAACTGTGACAGCCAAAATCAAAAATGCACTAAAAAAATGTTAATGAGCAGAAGCATCTTTTGTGCAAAAAATAACATCAATCATTATTAATTTCATATCATCATCATGAATTCACTGATAAACAATCTCAAAGATAAACATTTTATACCAGCTCTTATTATCATGCTGAAAATCTCCTTCACTCTATGTGAATATTGTAAGTGAATTAATTTCTTTTCCAGTGCATTTATACATCTTTATGGCCTGCACATCAGAGGAACTGCCAGATATGATCTATGAAATCATCACTGAACCACGGTTACTAATGTGCTAGTATCAAGGACTCTATAAAAAAATATTTTCAGTGTGACAAGACAGTTTTTGGAAATACAAAACAAGAAATCTGCAGCCAAATTGAGGGTTAACATCCATCTTTCCAGAAACAATCTGGATTAAAAGTTAAAATTACAGCAAATCCTTCAGGCTCATTCAGTCTTTTTTTTTTTTTTTTAGATATGAACTATGCTGTACAGATAACTTAATTCGCAGATTAGTATAATTAGTCTTCATTTTACAATATCATTCGCTTATCACAAAAAATTCACACAAATGGACTAGACGGTAGATACAATACCTCCAGCCTTGAATTCTACATTCCTAACAATAATTACAAAAAAATACCAACTGGTTTTCAAAACTTTTTTCACCGGAGACATGTAGTGCACAGGTCAGGGGACTCTTTCCCTTGTTCAGTCAGTTAAAGGCAAAAGACTGAGGGTACCTTCGTGAGCTGATCCCAGATCAGCATGTCCACAAACACCGAATGAAAGGAGTACACATGTGAGCTGTGTTGAGTCTGGAGCTTCAGCTGGGGGAGTCCTGTGTGGCTGACTGCACAGCGGTGTGCTACAGGAACCAGCCCTGTGTGCTTCTATAACCTCTGATCTCCTGTCAGCTGAAGCCACTCCGGACTCCTCAGAGAAACCTCTCCATTCTCACGTACAGTTTGTCCTACTGGAAATGTCTGAGCTACAAACTAGTGAATGATGGAGGCTGTGGAGCTAGTGCAATGCACACTACACTATAGAAACCAACATGTTCCTGGATGTCCTGGGTGGTAATTACTCAACGTCTTAGCGATGTGGTGCTTTGTATGATCACTGAGATTAATGTCACTGAAAATGGTCACTAAGGATTCGGTATGTGTTGCTATGGGAGAGCACCAGAGAACAAGGTAAAGTACATGTAACATCAACACAGAGATAGGTACTAACCTATTGTCAACCACAGTGAAAAGTGCGTATTCGCTTCTTTAATGAGATTCCTATTAGAGTGACATGGATGTTCTATGCTGCACTGTTGCACTAATGTTTTACAACTAAAGGACTGACTACTGCAGAACTTTACTAATCAGAATCACACATGGAACATGTCTGAAGCATGTTGACTAAAATGCATTGAAGCATAGAGGCAGTTTATATTTAAAATATGAAATGAATGTTATTATCTCTACATGGACTATAGTCTAGTTGACTACTTAACAGACTGGAGTTTCACATATCTAGAGGAAAACTCCAACATTCACTCCAAATAAAATATATTTCTGCACTGCTGTATATTTCATCAGATAGATAAATTAGCCTCTACTGTGTAAGAAAATGATGATTTGCCCAATCAAATATTATAAGTGTTGAAAATTAAATAAATAAGACAGAATGCAGTAAACAATCATATTAATAAATACAGACAAAATATATAATAACTATATAATTATAAAGTAATCCAACAAATTCATAAAACACAGCTCATTATAATGAACTGTTATTTGCTTATTTTCACAATGATAGAGTTTATTGCGTTTCCAGTTTTATATCTTTCTATCTGTTTTATTTTTAACATTTTACAAAGCGTGTATTTATTCCTCAAAGTTGTTTTACATCATAATGCCACTTTGCCTGTCAGCTAATTCAGATTGTGGCCAATTACTGCCTTTCTGTTTGTCTTGAGATTTTTGATTAACAAAACGCATTATTAAATAAGATAATTTAATAGGAATAAAACAGACTTCCAACAAACTACAGTGGAAACAAGCATTACGGAATAAAATGTAATAGTGGAAAACGAGCCAGGTATAAAAAAATTTATTGGATTTGGTTCAAACGGGTGTGGTTACATTATTTTGTCTGTAGTTACTTATACAATGTTTTACAGATGTCTTTTTTTATTTAATTAATTTTAATTAATTAAACACTTTGTGTCTGCATAACTGATAATAAAATCTAATACAAAGACAGATACCATTTTCAAGCCTTAGCCTCTTTCTTAAAAAGGGGCAAATAATGAGCACTTGAAATCATTCCCGTAAAGAAAAAGAGGGAACTAATTAAAGATTTATAAAGTAGGTCTAGCATCATCTTAATTGTGCTGAATAAAACAGAGGATGAGGACACTTTTATTGTAACCTTCAACACTGTTCCGTTTCTGTGCGCCCATTTATGACTCTGTCAGCTGTCAGTCTATCATGAGCTGCTCTGATGAGGGCTTCTGTCTAATCGGTAAATCTCTTAAAAGGGTTTAACACAAAAAAGTGCATTGTGAATAGGATTCAGAGAGCACCTGATTTCGGGAGTGTGCAGGTGCCTTTCTTGTGTGGTGTTACAACTCCAACACCACCTCACATCCACACATTACCTCAATGCTGTTTCAGTAAAGTATCAAAGAGGACTACTCAGAGAACTCCCCTTCCTTTTCCCCCATAGTAAAAACAGAACGAGAATGCACATTTGGAGGTACAGTGTAATTCGAGAGTGTGTGAAATGTACACATTCTCATGCTTACAAAAGTCCACATGGTGCTCATAAGCCAGCTACGCCCCATTGCTTAAGGACCGGAGGTAAAGCAGTTCCCTGTCCAGTGAGGTTAAGAGCGATCCCGGTTGAGCTCCTGGGTTAGAAGATGTCAGGACACATGCTCCAGTCCTGTCTCTCCTTTGCCTCCCAGTAACCTCCCTTGTACACAAAGTTTGTCTCTCCAGTGACGGAGTCCCTCCTCTGGTGAAACCACAACGGCTGGTAGCCTTCGTATTCTCTACCTGCGGGAGGAAGCACAGGTGTTACTCAGTCGCAGTCATTTTTATTGCACACCAGTGGAGTAGCCACACTTGCAGGCAATTTGCTGAGTGATCAATTCGCCTTCATACATATGCATATATATGGGAAGCAATCAATCGCTGTGCACTGCATTTGGGAAAGCTCCAAATGTGAACCGAGCTTATGTAATGGTGAACAAGATGAACTCAAAAGTGCCAATAAAATGCAAATGCATGTGCGATACAAAAACCTGGATCGACTGTGCTGAAGGGGTAAATTATGATCACAGAACTCCCTGAACTGAATAATCCATCTGTTTCTTAATAGAGAAACCAAATCAGAAAAGGGAGATGAGGCATACAGCTCATGTTGTTATTCTTTTTATAAAAAAATAAAATAACTTGTTTACTGTTGGTCAGAGCACCAGAAAAGTGCCCACAAGCAATGGACAGCAGGATGACAATGTAGTGCAAATTAATCACCTTCTAATGTGGCTTTACCATAGCACACTGAGAATACTTATACTATTAATAAGTTATTTCATGTAACATATCATTGAGGCCAGTTCTAAATGAAAATGTCACATGTATGCAGGAAAAAGTCTTTTTTTCCTGAGTCATTATCTTGAGAAGTTGACATGAGAGGGGTATCATGCAGTTCCCACACAGAGGCAGACCACACAGAGGACACACGCAGGATGGTGTGGTGTGTGTGCGTGTGCGTGTGTGTGTGTGTGTGTCTGGGGGGTGATGCACAACAGAGGGGCACAGGGCAACCCCCACTCACCAGAGTCATTATCACACTCTGACCACCAATAGAGGGAGGAAAAGAAAGACAAGTCATGGGTACATCAAAAACAAATCTAGCCTACGCACAACACACACAGGAATGCCACCGGGATGAAACGTTTCTGATGAGTTCTCTGTAAAGTACTACGTAACCATTAAAATCAGGAGACCTAAAGAAATCATCCATAATAAAGAAAGAAAAAAAATATAACTGCTACTACTTATTAATGCTGGTTTGAGGTCTGTCTTGGCCGTTTGTCTCAGTAATAACTGTCTTGACGTGCAGCTGTAAACTGCCTCTAATGTGAAGTTCAGCATTCTGTCAGTGGTGGTATGTAACTGAGTACATTTACTCAAGTACTGTGTTTATTTACTGTACCTACAATTTGGAGAAACTTGCACTTAACTTGATTAGTTCTACTTTATATTACTTTAAACTTCTACTTCACTACATTTCAGAGGGACATATACTTTTTACTCCACTATTTATTTGATAAATCAACAAATAATAGGATATATGAATATAGATTAAACTACAGAGAAGTATATAAAGTAATTCAAATTAGCCCCATTAGCTGCAACATTAAAGTGACAAGTACATTAATCTACTAATGATTATAATTCAATAATATAATATACATTCCTCCTGAAATTACCCATTTTGCATCATGATTGCTTTAGTTACTGGCGGAGTACTACCTGATTCTGGTAATATTTTCGCTTATTATAAATTTCCATTTAAAAGTTTTTTTAATGATATTCTTAATGTTCTTCAACACAGACAGTGTGCCAGATAGTTTAATAATACTATTGATTTATCTTGTTGCCATCAGTTTTAATAACCTGCTTTCAGAGAAATCCTGTTTTTTTAAGGTCAGTTTGGAGTCGTTTATCTTTGGCCATTTAATAATAAAAAATTTATTTTTTGCTTATCTTTTGTTGTAATGGTTTAACATTGTTAAAGCAGAAAATAAATAGTACTTTTGCTATACAAACCCTGGATGTCCCCGCAAGTCCTTCCCCTTCCTTCATACTTTCTTTATCATCGCTGCTTGTCTTTGTCTTTTTCTCAGCACCTCTTTGCTCATCAGACACCAAACTTCCTGTTCTTTGTTTCTTACCGTCATCCAGAGCGTCTGAGGCCTCCGCTTCCCTTCTCCTCCTCACAGCTCTTTGTTTCTCCTCTAGCCTCTGCTTTTCTGAGTTTGCCTCATCCCATCGCCCTTCTTCCATCAGCTTCTGGTCTGGTCTCAGACGGCTATCTGTCAGTCCTACTCCATCCTCCTGCTCATTCAGGGTCAGTGCCAGCGCAGAGAAGTAGTACATGTTCTCAGCATTCTCCCTGAGTAAGAGGAAATTCACAGGAGTTACACAGGGCGATGCTCTAAAATCAATGATATTGACTGAAATTCGCAGCTGTTATACAACTACTATGACTCATATACTGCAATGTTCTGCTTCATGAAGCTGATGAGACGAGCACTTACGGGAGAGGGTATTTCTTCCACAGCAGTTTGGGGGACAACGTCTGATAGACAGTCTTTTGCTTGCCCTCTGATCCACTGCCCCCTCGGCTGCTCTGGATGATCTTGGAACTCTCTATTTTATCGTCCCACGTACCAGAGAGGATGTAGTGAGCCTGGCCCCCACTGTCTGACACCACACCTGTCACCTGGAGAGAGCAAAACGTTATCAGAAAATAGACTTATTGCATAGAAACTATAGGGAATGAAGAAACTGAAGCAAGCTATCTTTTGTTTGCAGATGTTTCACCACGTTCTTTGCTCCTAATAAATGCACGGTCCCTTAGGAAGGACACCAGAAAATATCCATTATCTTATCCCTAACCACTCACTAGCAAGGAACTCAGTACTGTGGCCCACTTTTAGGTAATCGGTACAACTCCAAAAAAGGTTACCTCACTGCAATGTGACTTCATACAGTGAGCTTCTTCTATATTACTGTAAGAACTATTACTTGTTTGTACTGTCCAGCAGGAGGCAGCATCATACAGTTTAACCCCTCGTCTTATGAAATCACACAAATGTCAGGTGTAAGTGTGGAAAGGAAGCATTTACCTTCCGTGGAACATCCCTGGAGAAATAACTGTAGGGGGAGAACTTGAGTTGGCAGGTCTCCTTGGTCCTGTGATTTACAATCTCAATGTCCCCCGACTGCACAAATAAAAACACAACAACACAAAGGGTTGAGAGAGACAAACAAAACACACGGAGAGAATGATAGCGTATCCAAGCTATTAATTCACAGTGCCTGTACAGTTCATGGAGGCAGTGGGAGAAAGCCTAAGTATTGAACGGAGATAAAAAGGGTAAATACTGGTGAGACTTTATCTTAGTGGACAAAATTAAGTTGGAGAGAGGAATTTGAATCGACATGGACGTGGTATACAAGTATCTCAGATGTACATGAGACATCCCTTATTGTAAAATGATGTTGTAAAAGTAAATTGCTGTTGTAAAAGTTAGGCTATACTACAATGCTTTAAAGAGTTTTTCAAAAGACTTAAAACCACAGAAGATGACTGTAAGCCAATGTAATCACAAAAAGTAAACAATGGAGAAACTAAATATTTAAAGAAAATATTTTTTTGTATGAGGAAAGAAATGCATTCAATGCATTTATGCTGCAAAATGCTAAACATACTCAGAACTCCACAGAAGAAGGAAATAACCATAAATATCTAGGAAATTCTAGATGTTTGCAAACTATTACATATCACCAACTCATTGTTCTTTGGTTTACTAATTCAGAGCTGGTACTCCTATTGTAGTCAGTAGCCAAGGAGCCTAATTACTCCACACACCAGAGTGCTTGTTCTGAGAGTAATAATTCAGAGATGTACACACACACACACACACACACACACACACACAGAATGACATGAAACATGGCACGAGCAGAAAAAGAAAAAAAAGGTCTACACAAACACAACTGGGCCATCTCACAGAAAGAAGAGGCTGTTATTTTAGGGTGCTATTAGAGATCAAAGCTAAAGATAAATCCCTAGAGACTGTGAAGCTCCTTAATCATGTGCTCTGATTCTCTTCTTTGCAGCACTCTGGTCTGCTGGTCTGTACCACGCACTATGGCAACATGGGCGGAAAAACCATCTACAGGCTACTCTGGAAGATAAGAGGAATTGAGGCAGGGTTGTGGACTTGGAGCTGTGGATGAATGGTTACCAATCAGAAGTGCTCACAAACAGACCTGGTCAATCCACAGCTTGCCCACAATGATGTTGTGCACTGTGGAGGTGACCTTTCTCCACACATAGTGGTTCCCGCTGGAGTGGAAATGCAGGTGAATGGCACCTGGGGAGGGACAGGGACAAAAGGCTATAAGAGAAAAGAAATACCACAGCTCATTTGTTCCCAGTCTGCAACTTCAGACCTGAAAGTGATATGTTAGATTGTGGGCTGTTTGTGGACATGATCAATTTTACCTGCATCAACTGAAAAACACGTAATCCAACATATGCCGTGTGCCCAGGGAATACAGGTGTACCTGTGTAACCTAACCCTGGAATATTGATAACATTTAATTGACTAAAAACACTTTCCACTTAAGAGTTTTTTCAATTACTTGGCATTGCAGCGGGCATACAATCTCTTGGTTGGACCTGCATCTATCAAATCTCTGATTTATCTGAGCTAACAGACCCCTGGTCTCAAGTCCCAATGCAATAGAGCGCTCCCTTTATACCCATACTTTATCTATGTGTCAGAAGGGGTCATAAAACCCTCCTGATTCATCCTCACATCCTTTGCTATGGCTTTAGACTGTGTGGGAGGCAGCACAGTTGTCTACTACTCTCAAGTGTCATCCTTTTCAACTAAACTCTGCCTGCTGGGGCTGTTAAATTTGCACGATACAGACTTTATTTACACACATATAGTTTGTTTTCCTTGCCACAGAATATGAAATGTCTCACCCAGAGGCATTATGGAGAGGTATTTGCCCCGGAACTTGCTGGCAATGGTGATTTCCTGCCACAGGGTCCAGCCTCGTTGGGAAATCACATGATGTGCAGCTGCAGGGGGGTGATGGCTCACCTTAGAAGAAACACAGACATAAACATAAATATAAATATATGAGAATATATAAAATATGTGTTCATATAAGCAGCAAACTCTGTTTAGAGAACATGGTTTGACCTTGTGTACTTAAGCTTGTGTCATGTGTACGTGCACATCAGTGAGTCTGTAAACAAAAACTCCCTGGGGCCGTGCTGTTACCTGCTCACACAGCGAGCGGTAGCCAAACTCCTCCAGGCGATCAAGCTCATAGGTCTCGCCCAAGAGGGGGTTGAAGGGTTTGGCTGTTCGGTGTACCGTGGTGGAGTAGGATGAGACAGAGAAGGCTGCGATCAGGCACATCTGCTCCAGGGAGGAGTCGCAGCGAGCGGCCTTGTCCAGAAGCTCATGGTACTCCAGGTCCTCGGTGAGACGCTGCAGCATCGACAGAGGCTCGTTGAAGTTTACCTGAATGGGAGGATCAAGAAGAAGTGAGACACACAGGGAATCACACAGATTTACATTAACCTATCAGCAAGAAGGAGGGCCACGCCTCATACACTTACAGGCATAGGTATTTTAGAGAGCTCCTTGCCAATGCAGTTTTTCATGATACTCCACAAATTGAGGGAGTAGTTGGGCTTGTCTGGAACACGAGTCCGCCTCTGTCTGAGGGGCTGCAGCTCCTTCCCTGACACATCATTACAGCTCGGAGACATCTGTGATCAGGTGGAAGGGGTTTGGGCCAATAAAAAGAATATTCAATATATACAAGTTTGAGGAATACTTTCAACTTCATGGACAGCTTGGCAGCAATATCAGCAAGTGGAGACAGAGTGAGTGAAAGACACAGATGTGTGCTGGAGAGAAGAAGCAAGAGAGAGTTGAGGGGAGAGAACAGCAGATGTTTGACTGGTAATTAAGATTTAGTGGAATGAAGCAGCTGTGTATTTTTGGCACCACAGGGGTGAGAAAGAGACGGTAGGAAACACAGACAAAGGCTGCGCGGGCGCGTTTGTGTTTGTGTGTGTGTGTGTGTGTGTGTGTGTGTGTGAGAGCATGGGATGAATGTAGGGTAGGTAGAAAAGGAGGACTGTGAGAACAACAAGTGAAGAAGGTTATATAAATTAGTCAATGAGCATCAATGAACAGTACAAATGAATCTATATTAGGATTTCAAAAGTCAGCAGTGTTCACTGATGTCAGACAAGTTAGGAGGACTGACACTTACAAGGTCGTCCTGGTTCCAATCATTGGACTGGCCACCGCTCGCTCCGCTCAAATTACTCTGAGATCGCCTGGAACAGAAAGAAAATGTTTTCTACAATGAGCACCGGACATATAAACACACTCAATGTTCCTATCTCTCATTTTCCACTCTCTCTCTCTCTCTCTCACACACACACACACACACAGTAAAACAACAGTACACACAAGGGAGCAAACAGATTGCTGGGTATTGCAGATGAATGCTGTGCAACAGTTTCCATCATTAATGCCGCTAATGGAATTGAGTGATATGTTGCAAAAGATGAGCCCTAATAATGATGAGGAAAAAAACACTACAAGCACATTTTTTAAAAAGTAAAGAAGCACAGGCTCTACAAAAACAAATGGACTTGTCGGAAGGAGACTGACTCCAATGCAGCGAACAAATATTCTAGAAAAATGTACTTAGAGAGCAAAAAAACAGAAATTGGTATATTTTGCTGCAGGAAAGCAGACACGGATCAGAGACTTATGTTAGTTTTATCTGTAGTGAACACAATGTGACAAAATGTGAAGGGCACATTTGTGTGTGTGTAGGTTAAGTTGTCACACCATGAGCTAACAACAGAAGCTTGTTCAGCTGTCAAATTCACTATTATCACCAATTAAAGCATAGACATGTACACATGCAGACTAAATATTAGAACTCAACTAAACCTTCATCACTATATCTGTCTGGCAGTAGTCCTGCTGTTTCGACAAATAACAAAACATGGACCCTGGTGTGTGACTGACCTGTGCTGTGTGTTCTCAGTGGCAGTCACTGTGATAAATGCAGGGGAATCCTCCATGGCATCAAAGTACTCAGTATCCTCATCTTCATCACTTGCCTCTTCTTTGTGCAGCCTCTCACTCCCTTTGGTCAGGACATATACATGTGTGAGAATTCAAAACTAGCAGAACCATCAGTTTGTATGTTGAGTTTGTATTGTACAGAGTTCAGGAGAGAGCAGCGTATAATCACATACCCATGGCGATTAATCAAGGAATAATCAGCTTAGTAAAATTGGCAATGTTCCTGCTGATTAACTAGCCTGAATGATGAGAGTTCCTCGGGGTATGCTTCTAATATTCAGTATCCAACATTCAATTTTCAGTATGATCCGTTATGTGTTTAAACTAAAGCTCCCAACAGAGAGGCACAAATCCATATATCGAGTAATCAGAGCACTGTGTAATGACAAGTGATTCTATTAAAAAAAATGGTATAAATTATGACCAAACAAACAAATAACCGCTAATATGCACAAATATTAGGGATGTCTGGATCAGGTTTTTTTGCCCTCGAGTCCGAGTCATTTCATTTTGAGTATCTACCGATACAGAGTCCCGATCCGATACTTCTATAATACTTAAAAAACAGATCCAGGATGTTCCTTATTTTTTTATTTAATTTACCTTATTTTAACATTCAACAACTCTGTTAACAAACAGAGCACTTCTGTGAGGTAGCTAGAACAATCACGTAATAAATAACATAAATTCTTCATTTTTCACTTTAGTGCAACAGTAATAAAAATATGAGAATATATCTACATTTATATCCGAGTCCTGATCGGGAGGTAACGTCCGAATCCGATCGAGTCTGAAACAACGAGATCGTGATCTGGACATCCCTAACAAATACTATCTTTCACAAAATATTTTTAACATTCTTTTAAAACCAGCTTCTATTTAAGACTATTTAGTTTGATGTGTAAAAGGAATTTATTCGATAAAGATTTGTATCAGCCTGAAGTGACGGGTTAACTCTACTCCACAAATAAAAACAGGATTGAGAGAAGATCATAACCACCGCAACATCCTGGTCATGAATATGCAAAAGAGTTAGGAAATGTTTTTTCACCCCTCCAACTTTTTAAAGGAGAAAATACTCCTAGCCTTTACCATCACAGCCATCACTGCATCACTATATAAATGACAGAATACTATAAAGTGTTGCACAACATCCTGTTTTGGTATTGAATGATGTTTTGAGCTATTTGTACAAATCATTTTTCTATAGAGGATAAGACTCACACTAAAAGGTCTTGTGGTCACCAAAATCAATGGGTTTCTTTCTATAGGAGGATGGATGTACGCCGCAAATTTCAGGCCAGCCTGTTTGTTTTCAAGATATGTTGGTTATAGGTAAACAAACAAGAAAGTAAACACATGGGTGGGCAGACTGACAGAAGAGACTACATGGCCCTACAGTCCAATGGTAAATGTAATTACCATCTCTAACTTAACGATAATCCAATCCAAACCTTGTGACACAACTTAAAATCTACTTCCTATGCATTAGCACTTTCTATAATATTGACCCCGAGGTCACATGACTGTTAGCCAGTACAATGAGGCCAACAGGTGTAAGTAACACACAGTCTGTCAATCTCACCCTTGTTGGTGCTAGGGGCACTGGGTGTGGTGGACGCAAGCGTGGGTGCTTCTCTCCACGCTCGCTCCAGGCTGTTATGCTGCTTGGCTAACTGCTCAATGGTCTCCTCTAGGTGGGTACGCTGCTCACGCTCATACTGCAGCGCCCGCTGCCATCTCCTACTGTGAGTCTCTGCTAGGTCCAAGAAGTCTCGACACGCCTGGGAAAACACATGCACACAAGTACATAAACACATTGACAGCTATGAAAGTTTAATTTTCATAATATACAGTCTGAAAACAATCTGCTGTTCATAATTCTTACAAGTTCCTTTCAAATTGCTATGACTAACAGCTCAGACTTCTGCATTAAGAGACACAGTGTCCTCCAATGGCTCGTCCCACAGCTTTACAACACAGTGTCATCATGGGGATTTTGGAACCTTTTTGGTTCCTGTTCTTATTTAAAACAAAACCATTAAAATAATAAAACCTTTATGAACGCTTTCCACAATTTATTTGAGTCAACAGTAAAGACGATACTTGGGGAAAAAATAAAATCATCAGTATATATAATTTTCATTACATCCTGATATAAGAACAATACAACAATCTGAGAGAGAGAACATTGGGATAGAATAGGGGGTACTGCCACTCACGTCAATCATTGTAATCAAGCCTATTTATTACCAATGATCCAAGCATTCATCAAAATGTTAATTAGCCATCAGCCGAGCATTTACTGGGTCTCCCTGCTGTGTCAAATGTGTCTCAAAGCACAGCGTATACAGAAAAAAATCAGTGAGTGATGAGCTACAGGTGAAACCTCTGAACAGCAGACTATATTAGAATCATTGTGGCTGCCTTGAATTTACTGCTGAGACAAAGAGGTTACTTCAGATCAAAATATATATTACATGTCAGCATTTTTTGGCACTGTCCGGCAGCCTTGCCTGAGAGTGAACTTAAAGGTCAATGAACCTAAATAACACCTCACAGCTGACAACGTGCATGATGAAAATGTCATGTGACAGTCATCGAGCTGTCAGCATAGGGGGCCTCAGAGCAGGGTTTCTGAATAATCGTTTTAAAACTGCTTTATTGTAGTCAAGCAGTTTTGTAGGGGCTAGTCATTGTTCTTCAGTGGAGCAGCACATGACTACATATGGCCCACACAGTATTTTGCCAGAGGCAGAGGGGCTGTTGAGAGTTAGCTTGAATCACTTAGAGAAAGTTGTGTCTTCATGCAGTGACCTAGAAGGGCGAAAGCATCACACAGCCCAAAGACTCTGTTCTCTGGCTGGTGAGAGTTCAGTCAGGATGCGCAGTATCAGTTTTAAGCAGCAGAAAGAGAAACAATGATGCATAATACCTGACTGCTTCTCTGATTTGTTTGCAGAAAGCAAACTGACAGTTGAAAAAGGACTTTTCAGCCTCAGTCCAAATACAGCCTCTCTCTCTCTATCTTTCTTTCTCTCTCTCTCACTCACTCACACAGACACACACACAAATTACACGGTAAACTAGTTGTTTCTTAATATTTAAAAAGGGTGTTTTTCAGTGAAATTGAAAAGCTATTTCTAAAAATCACATAATAATTATATATTCTATGTGTATCGTCTTTAATCTTCCCAAGCAACTAAATTAATGCTTTAAATGTGTTTTTTCCCTTTGATTTGTTAAGTAAGAAAGAAAAACAGGAAAATGATTTATGATTATCTCAATGCTACTTAAACAAGTTACTAATCTGTACAGACCAAGGGATTTAAAATGGTTATAATGTAATATTTTAAAATTATATGTATGGTAATGGTGCAGTTTTATTATATAGTGACAGAACTGAAATCATTCATCCTTACCCATCCATACAAACGCTTTAGGCATTCTAAACTATAACCCTATTTGAACTGAAAACAAATAAACAAGATATGAAAATCACTGGAATATTTGGCAGTATCAAAATCTAATCTCTTACCTTCAGCAGACTTGCATCAAGTGTTTAAACATCAATGTCTGAGCCTCAGTTTAAATGTTAGAAGTGCATGTGACGTTGTGGACCACTTCCTCAGACATAATCATGGTATGAAACTGAACACCCACTTAAAAAAGTGTGATAGTTCCACTTTTTTATGCTGAGTCTCCGGTACAAACGCAGACTGCATGTGACTTCCGTTGGGGGGAAGACAGGCCAAATGGTAAAAAGTGAATGGGCAAGCAGAAGGGAATCCGTAAGTAAGAGGTGGCATCAGCAGGTGTTGCAGAATGAGTGACGTAGCAAAAAATACAATGAACTTGAGTTTAATGTGATGAAACCACACACATCCATAGTGGTGGGTGTGTAAAATGCCTGCGCACACAGCCAGACAAGAGCCTGGACTCAGTGGCACACGTGAGAAGTTACATCACCACTAAATGAACTTGTGCAACCCTTTTCACGGGTCAGATCACAGAGAGCATGCAGTTGGCCTCCTGCTTCCCTCAACTCCTCCTCTTTCCTTAATTCTCTCCTTGCATGTCCAACCCAATTTCTTTGGGAAAAGTAAATAAAAACTACAGTTATATTTTAGGGCAAAGTAAATGTCTTAACAGTGGCTGAAAACGTGGCTGCAGAGATACAAATACCCAAATCCTGTGCTGCTCTCTGCTCGAATCTTTACAGGGAGTTTGTGGCAGCACTTCTGCTCATTAAAAGCACATTCTTGGCAAACCTAATGGCATTTTAATGAGTTAGGCAATCCAAAAGGTAAGAAGTTTAAATTTCCCATACGAATTAATAAAACAAAATGGATGACACAGAGAAACAAAGGGCTCATAATTCACATAATTAAAGTGCAATCTAACTTTTAGTTTTTCCCTTATAACAACACGGCTCAAGTCTCTTAACAAGCTGTATTAGCACATACTTCACCATATGAAGAGTAATATAGTTAGTAATTTGTATATAATTTTCTACTGCCTTACTTAAAACTACATCTTAAAGTAAAAATACTAAGACTAAGTAAAAATATTAAATAATAAGAAGTTCAATCACAAGTGATCTTTACTAAATTATTTTTACACCAGATATTTCACAAAAAAATCAGACAGGCATGCATTATAGTAAAACTAAACATCCACTTCCACAAGAATAAACAATGCTATCAACAAAACCACCGACAGAAGCAGGAAGAAAGTCAAACCTTGTGCGATTGTCTGGTTTTAGTCAGAGCAGGTCTGTATGTCAACTCCGGAAGGCTCTAACATTCCTCACCAGGCAGGGAGGGAAGAGGGTTTGAGAGGGGGGAGCAGGGGCTATTCCTGTCTCCCCCACCCTCTATCATATCTAGTATCACTTCCTTAGGACCTCGACTCTCCCTGAACTATCGGCCACTACTAACAATCTATAAAGCTATATGGTATTTACCATTGAGAAAAATGCAACAGGGCCAGATACATTAAAGCGAGTCTTATGCTAGTAATCAGATCCAACAGATGGTAGTTACTGTTTTCTTAAACATAGCTGATTAGGTGAATATTTTGGTGATGCTGCAATATGTTATTTGTAAACAGCAAAGATGTTCGTATTCTTAACAATATGCTATGACATTTTATTAAGCTGCAAGCTCTGCAATTAATTACTGACTATCATTTTTAAACATCAAGTTAGACGTGGTAGGTTTATCAGGATCCGGGAGGGTCTGGCACCGGCTTTCCTAAATCTGTGGACTCCAAACCTGCAGCTCGCTGACATTCGTTTAACATGCCACACTGTGAAGTGATCTCATCACCCTCTAACCAGGACATCATAGTTGACTGGCATTCTTGTCACTGTGATCATGCCGGAGCATGTCGGACGCAGCCTGGTCTGTCCCCGCCACTTACATTGATCATAGCATTGGAAGTGATGCGGAAGAGGGTGGCTCGCTCATTGACTGCCTTGATCTTCTCCCCTCCCTCCACGGAGACTTTCAGACCTTCAAGTTCACTCAGGGAACGCTGCAGGGCTGCCCCATGCTTGGCGATCAGGTCATTACATGTGCTCAGGTCATCAAGCTTGCTGACAAGTATCTTCAGGGTGCCCTGAATCTCACTGCGGTCTGACTGGGATGTAGGTTCCTCGTCCCCCGAGTCATCTAGAAGAGAGAGAGGTTAGAGGTCACATATACACACCATCTTGAACAAGAGAAGATTATCGGGACTTGTGAGTACAGCAATCATAAAGGAGAAGATTAACAAAGACAATTTAGAAAGGTTTTTCTTAGGAAACTTTATGCAACATATATAACTGCGTAGCAGCTGTATTGCAAAACTTGCACACGCAACCCTCTTTATGATACAGAGATTTCCCATTAGAGATACCTTCCCAAGTTAAGGTGTTGAATACGAAAGTCAGCCATAACAACCAAAGTGTTGTTTACTCATTTCTATGTTTTGATAAAGTGTTAACTAATGAAACTGAGAAAAAAAACAAAAATATGATTGAATGATAAAAATGGCAAAGTACTTTTCCTGTGACAACAAAACATTCAACAGTCATTATTACTGACGCAATTTGATTTACAGATGTTTCCACATACATCCATTAGACAACAATACACTAAGTATGATGTAGGTCTGAACATTTAATTAAAAATGAATCTAAATCGAAATTCAGAGCCTCTAACTCATCAAATGTGCATTTGAATACAGACAGCTTGTCCGTACACATGAGGCTTTTCAGAAGCAGCGGCCTTTCACTAAGATGTCACTAAAGACAGGTAACTCAAGCTTTAACAGAACATAAAAGAACAGTGTTACAGCGCCAGCCCCACAAATTACACACGTACACAAACGTCGACTGCAAGCACAAGCACACACACAGAAAGACAGAAATATACCAAGGGTAAGAGACCAAGGTCCATAAAAAGCCTAGTGAGATCATAAAAGGAAGAAATCCAAAAAGAAAACAGAACTCCTGATGTTTCAACTAAATGAAATGCACACACAATCTTTCTAAAATAAATATTATGAAAAGGTATTTTTCTAGCAAAACACCTGAAACTTGCATGATGGATTTTGAACTGAAGAAATATTTGCCTGTGTATCAAATGTATATTCACACAGAACAACATCTCCAACATAAAAGCATCTGTGTTTCTATTTTAATAAATCAAGCTAACAATATAAGCCCATAAGGCTGTCATATGGTGACCTTTCTCCTCTCACAACCTGGTATGTTGAAAAGGCAGTAACTACCGCTGACACTAAAACTAAGAAAGCAGAGGAAAATAGACGGGGAGAGTAGCAGGAGGACACTGTTCATCTCAACAAGGAATATACATTTCTGCAATAGTGAGGTTAAAGGTTTGAGTGCAGAGAGAAAGTCTGTCCACCCTCTAATCCACCTGCTGACCCTCTAATGCTCTGTCTAGATACTGCTGTTGTACTGTCTTATACTCTCCACCATGCAGAGTATGCTCTGACACATTGAAAAGGTCTGATATGTGTGTAGCTGACAGCGGAGACAGTCTCGGTGAGAAGCAGCACTACAGCAACACTTTTTCCTAGAATATGGCAGCTGGCTGTGACCTCACAGCGGAAGAGGCTATCACCTCTGTCAAGTCTATTTACATCATGCAAGTATAACATGGATATCCTCTTGGGGGATGCTGGTAGTGTGGGTTCACATTTGACCAGGATATATGTCCAGTGAAACGTCCAGTTTTTTAAAAATACAGTCTATGGTCCAGGTCCACCGAGAAACAGGCAGAACAGAGTTCTGGACTAAGTAGTGCTAAGTAGAGCCTAACAAGAACTAATGAAAATTTGCTAATGATATATTGTTTCATATTCATTGTTTAACACAAACACATTTTTGACAGGAATCCCTTTAATTTGGTCAAAGAATTATGAAAACTTCACAGTGATTTTTTGCCATACTACTGGCTTTAGGGAAGTCTATCAGTCAGTCCACCATCGGAAATGTCTCAACATTTACTGGATGGATTGCTAAACGCTAAACTGAGATTGTGAACATGGTTGCATTAAAGCTGGGGTATGTAATTTGTTTTAGAAGGATTTTCGGTTAGATTTGTTAAAATTCTCTTTAAATTACAATCAACAAATTTAATGCTCTGACACAAAAAAAACACACAGTATCTGGACTGTAATAAAGTCTGTCAAATCATCTCACTTAGCCCACAAGGAATTATTGGATGTCTTACCTGCCTGTCTACCTACCTACATGCAGGTACTCCTACCATGCACTACGGTTCCAAATTGTATAGACTTGACTTAAATCGATCATTGATAAAATTAACACTCAATCAATGATTAACAAACAAAAATGATCTCTCTCTCTCTGTCTCTGTCTCTCTCTCTGACAAAGTGGGTATTTCATGGACAAAGATTGGCTTTGTTGAGAGCGTGCAAGGTGCGAGGACATAATGCATTCTGCTCTTGTGTTGTTTTGAAAATGTTGTAAGTTGTGTACCAGTAAAGAGCATATAATTTAACACTGAAAACCGATCGATGCAATCAAACAAAAATATGAGATCATTTTATGTTCTGATGGAAAACCAAGGTCTCCGAATGGCAAAGTCACCGCCAAATGTGTAGCAGTAAATTCTATCATTGTGCTCTGCATCACGTCCACATTTGAGATGTGAAATTGCAGAGTAGGGTCTCAATAACAGTAGGATAATATGCCATATACTGGATGGTGTTTTCAGAGGTGCTATGAGGAAAAAACAAGAAGCTCGGGGGCACCACGACTGAATCTGTTCCCATAAAACACTAAAACTAATGCTTTTTTTCCAATTTTAAAGAACATGTACAATGTTTAAGAGTAAACCAAAATACATGGCTAGTAAATACATTTGCAGCACTGCAGTGAAGCATTGCTCTCATTATTCACCCTCATTCTGCCAATGAGTTCAGCAGCTCTAAGTAAAGCCACTTAAAAATAAACTGTCACATGTACCAAGGCATATTTGTATATAAGAGACTCTGCTTACAGCACGTTGCCTGCTAAACTAATTCTCTTTGCAAAACCTCACTGAAACAAGTTGTGAGCTGCAAGAACACACATTCATAGACATCCTTCAACCACAAGGAGAAACCAGGACACAAGGCGTTTTAGATCTAAAATGAAGCCTCCACAAGTTTGTCAGAAATGCCCTTTCTGCAGTGTCCTTTTGGTTCACTGAGCCAGATCCACATAGCGTCAATAAAATGTCAAGAACTACCGGACAGGTTTGAAATCTGGAGATGAAAACCCTTTAAGATGTCTAAACATTTTGTATCACCTGTATATCACTCAGACTGGAAAAAAAGCGAAGGCTGGGTTTTACACTAACCTGTGTCAATAAATAGCGAACCTATAGCCTAGCGCGCCCCCTCACATTTTCAACCCTTTCCTCCCCAACAACAGATGTGGATGGATGGCTCTCTATAGCGAAGTTGACACCAAGGCCAGGAGCCCATTACCACACCAGTCATGCCTCAAGGGCGCACTACCTCTCCCCTTCCCCCACAGCCTACCACCTTGGAGAACACGCTGCACTGACACAAATGCCTGTTTCCAGTTCCCACCCTGCCTCATCAGAACACAAAATAATATAATTTCAGCAAATATCTGTGTGTGAGGCAAGCTAGGATACAAGTTTACAGGTCACAGCTCAACAATTCACAACATTTCAACACACATCCATCTTTCTCCTCAGCATGTGCACAGCTTCATCGCCCTTCACTTCTTCCGTACTGGCCATTTCAGTGTTGTTGCACAAGAGCGTGAGGGGGAGAGAGAGAAAGCAGGAGGATGGGATGCAGGAGAATGTAATTGGGAGAGGAGCAGTCTCTCCGCTGTCCCACCGTCAGTGCTCATCTTTCTGCTCGTCCCTGAGGATAGGCTGTCAGATCAGTGGAGCCAGGCCTCTGGCTGACAAGACGTCACCCTGTGGCAGAAAGATGTGCACGTCAAGAAGCCAAGCACATGGCAGAAAATGTACTACCCCTCTGGATTAAAGATGGTATTTAAAGATAGTGAAAGGCCTAATCAGAGGGGAAACAAGTGTCAGAAAATTAAGATTGTTACTTTATTTTCTAATGGTTATGACAGATGATTTTTGCAAATCAGAGGCACCACGGTGCTGTAGAGCAAATTCACATGCATAGCTGTCACCAACCACATGTCACTTGTGTGCATAGACCACCATGTTTTAGAGATGAATGGGGATCCAAGCAAATTCAAGACAAGTTTATAAAGTACAGTATACCCAGCTAAAAATGATGCAGGCTAATACAACAGCCCAGCAATAAATCCTTCCCTGTCTCCTAGAAATTACATTCATTTAGTACTAATCTGTCTTCCAGTAATACTGTGGTGACAAATGTAATGTTCACAGGCAATGTTTTTTTTGTAAGGAAACATTTACAGACCACATAAAAGTAGAAAGGATAATGGCCGTACACAGCACATAAAGTAAGACACCAGAGACCGGGGTCACATCACACGAGGTTCAGTCTAAACAACAAAAGCACTTTGGTAAGCTTGGGGAATAACTCTAGGTTAAATGTTAATAATGGATACATGCTGTGTCTCATCCTTCAAGTCACTGTGGATTTTTTCTGTGTAAAATTAAGACCATGATCTTTCCCCAACCTTAGCCAAGTGCTGAGTGCCCAAATAATTTCTTTTAAAAAAAGGGAAAGAGAGTATACTTAAATACCATAATCTATAATATGTGACTTGCCAGAAGTTTCCTCAATGGTGTTTCCTCCACAATGGCGATTTTACATAATTTAGGTGACATTACGCTACCTCCAAAACTTATTCTCTGTTGCAAATTAGTTGTAAATATAGTGACCCAGAGTTGAATAAATTCTACCATCATATCAATTACAGCTTAGTTTTTGTTGAAAATGTTTTAAAGAGGTGTTTTTTCAACTTTACTATAATTTTAGAGGCTGCAGTTTGTGACGCTGTATAGTGTGTTATACTGTAATTGAACAGGTTTTTCAAATATTATTTACCCTCATTCAGATAAGTTGTTAAAATATATTACAGGGCTGTATTTAACTGCAATACTTTTGGCTCAGTGTACCAAATAAACAGGTGACATCAAATATAATATGGGACTTTGCTTTTGCATACATATGTGATATACAGTATACCAGCATTAAAATAATCCTATTATCAGATATTGATTGCAATTAGCCAGACATGCAATCTGAAGACCATTGTATCATTGTATTTAGCACAGAGAAGAGCTTGTAGCTGTGGTTGGAAAAGATTTCTTTCAGCATTGACAACAAAGAGAGAGGGAGATGACTACTTTGCAGCTGACTGTTTTGATGGAGTGCGCACGAGAAAGAGAATATATGAGAAGTATATCATAAACAGAGAAGGGAAGCTAGATGAAAAGCGAGCATGCGTCCCTGGGGAGAGGAGTGTAATCCTGGGCAGTAATTGCTAACTGGCTCCATACCTCCCCTGAGATACATCACAAGGAGACAAACAGAGGAGACAGCAGGTTAAACCCAGTAACACAGCGCTCAGCTCTCCACAAGCAAATGAGAAACAGTGCAGTGCAACTCATCACTGTCCCACAGCTCTGCAGTACAGCTCTGGCCATGTATCCAATCGAACATTCTCAGAAAGCAGCAAATAAGAAAAGGAAAGATTAACAGCAAACTGCAGCAACTAAGTTTTAATTCAGTCCTATTATATAATGTGCTAAGATAGACAAAAAGAAAAACAATCTGTCTGCTGACTAATAACTGCAGATTTATATTTTGTTATGCTAAATACATTTTCTAAATTCCCAGCTGGTGCATCAAACCTGTGGGAGGAAAATGGCTCTTGCTTATAGCATACCTGAAGGTTGAGGTCATTAATTATCCTACAACCTCAGAATACTAACTGAGCTCATCTGCACAAGTCTGGTCACTGTGACAGGAAGTTTGCTGCTTAAGAGGGACAATCACAAGCAAAATGTGAAGCCTATATTTACCTGTTTTTTTACTGGCAAAGAGCTTAATCTAAACCCATGCACACAAGATTGGTAAAGCATACATGAACACACATAAATCTTTCATTACCATGCAAGCAGCTGCTCAAGCTGTGAGAGGAGGAGGGTCTGTTGACAGCTACCTTACTTCATATAAAACATGGCTGGAATATAAAAAAAATGAGAAAATATAAACATAAATAATGCCACTCATGAACTGACACATGCACACAAACAACAAACCTTTATTTAACTAAGAAGTCAAATTGAGATTAAAACCTCTTTTAATCTCAGCGTGACTACAAGTGAGGCTTAAAATACAGTAACACATCCTTGAGATACAATATTATTGCACATTTAAAGTTATGATCTTCAAAACATTCATGAAATCAAAGTAGATTTTATACAGTCAAAGCTTTTTCTGGAATAGCCATTCATTACATTTACATTCTGTAATGCAGTCTGTATCTAGCTTTCTTTTTTTTCTTTAGTGGCAAACTTTGCCTTTCCTGTAGTGGATTTAAACTGCCTTCAAATGCATGTGAGACTAGTTTACGGCACCAACACAAGTTTTTGGCAAGCAAGCTGTAAGAAGAATCAAAAAGTATATATAGTAGAAGGTACTTTGGAAGAGGGTAGCTCGGTGTTCTCAGCATGGATATCATGGCAAAGGCTGTGAAGAGACCAAAGACGAAGTTGTCGGAGGAAGCGTGGAAAAGAGTCAGGACAAGAGTAAATAAAAGACAAGCTTTTACTCGTTACCAAGAGCTAAAAACTAAAAGGATGCACGGCAGATGCAGAGCTGGCCTACTTACTGCTGGACTCTTAAGTATACACTTACTAGCTGGTTGGCTATGTCTTGTGGTGTTGAGCTGATGTTTGCCTGTGTTGTCGACTTGAGTCAAATCAGCCAGAGGTTTCACAGACAGAGGTTTAGCCGCTAGCTGTAAATCTTAAGTTTATGTTGCGTTTATGTAGCTTGCCCGGTTTCAAGCAACTATATGGCTCTGCATCAGAAGAACCCTGCCGGTGTCGAGCAGGAGCCGGACAAGAGGGCAACCTAGCCGGGCTCAGCAGCCTCTATGGACATAATGTTAACTAATAGCAGAGACGAAGAGACTGAAGAAGATGGTAATGAAAGAAGAGAAGAAAAACAGTGACCAGTGACCACCTTTGCAGTGACCAAGCAAGAGTCTCCTGGACATGGCGAGAGGTTCATAAAATAAAAGGCCGGACTAGTAAGTAATATTGAAATATCTTGTGTTTAGCTTGATATCTGGCTGTGTTTGCAAAGTTGTCGACCTGCTAGTTTTTGATCATAAGCAATCCCAATAAATGCAGCTCTCCCAATTTATGACAGTGGTGAATTACACCAAGCCTAACATAATGTTGCTTTAAAATGACACTTACCGTGTAGGTGTCACCAAATCAACCAGGACCGAGATGTTAAAGAATTACAACTTTGATGATAGAATTTGACTCCTCTCTGTGACATTTAGAGTTCATGCACATATTATTAGCTTCAGACGGCATAATCCTACTCCAGTACATTCATCTAATCTAGTTAGTCAAATATTATTTAATAATTTCATAAGTATTTTATCCATATTAACCACTCATAGTAAGCACTGCAATGGCAATTCTAACTCAACAAAACATAACAAACTAGTTTTAATAGCTTGACACGCATTTTGATCTCCTATTTGATTGTTCATGCCATTGATAAGAGCTCACTGTTACTGTAACTGTCTGTCACCCTAATAATGTAGAAAGATTTAGCTCCATGAGTCAGTAACCTTGGAACACAGCAAGATCGTGATTCATGAACATTGTCTGGGTGCCAGCGCTGCAAGATAATGAGCCATAAAGGTAACCATCAAACAAGAAAAGAGGGGACTGCCTTCACAGAGCAAGAGTAGAGGTGTCTTTTAAGTACTCTTACGTTATGTGCATTAATATTTGAAAAATTTAAAATGATGAGTTCATAGCAGGAGCTCAAGGGGCTGACCCTGCGCTCTAACCCTTAAAAATGCATACAGCACGAGTTTGTAACTAGGGAGGGATAAAAGTAAAATGTCAACTGTCTGTGCACACTAACAAAGTTTTTATGTTCTCAGAAACACAGACATGCTTCATTGAGAATTGATTATCAAAGTGATGTGGAATCTCCCATGGTAGTGCAGCCACAAACCACTCAAAATAATGTTGTTCTTCGTAGCAGCCTGAGTACACTGGGTAAGAGAACATTTCATTGTCCGAATGCCACCAATTATCAAATGTCCAATTTCATAAATACAATTTTTATAACTGACAGGGACAAATGCTTCCAGTAAAAGTAGATAAGAATGTAGTGATGTGAATGGCCAGGGCTACAAAATATTGTACAGGGCCAAAAGTGTACCCACTTTTTGGGATCAACACAGTGTAAGAGACACGCATTTTCTCTGGGTGCTGTATTTGTGCTTTATGTTAAAAGAACATAGAGTAGATATACGTCCATACTTCCACATCTGCCATTTAAATTTAATTAGACAGAAGTCACAAAATGTTTCAGAGGCTTGTCAAATTGCAATCAGGATTGTTAGTATAAATAATTTATCCTTCCATAAAACAACAAATGTACTTTCTCTTTCTTTTGCTGTTTTTCTCTCCTATTTTTCACAAATCCCAAGTTCTGCCTAAAACTGGAGCGCTGCCTTCATGACAGTCACAATGACATGGCTGTCAGCCAGATTATGATGGTTTGTCATGCGTGCCTACCAGAGTTCTCCATCGTAGGGAGTTGCGACATTGAAAGACATTTTATTATTCAGGCTGTTTTATTCGTTACTTTTTAAACGGTGGCCCAATTGGAGCAATGAGCTCTCCAATATACCGAGCTAAGTGGTTTCTACTGTCCCTGAGCCACCGCTTAACCATTGTTACTGAACTATGTTCTAACAAACACTGGTCTTTATTTGATTTATTTGCTTGGTAAGGACATTGAGATCTGATTTATACTCATATAATTATCTCTCTGTTTGTTTAGTATAGAGTTTTTCTTTATTAGTTCATTTATTTGTTAGGTGTACTAACAGCTGGTTATTAATGGACACAATGATTAAGTGGATCTAAAAAAAAGCTATTTAGACATCTTTACATTACAAATCTTCATATTAATTTCACACAAAGGCACCAAGAAAGAGCAGGAGCCAATTTGACAAAAAGAAAATGGCCTAGAGCGACTTGTGTCTTATATTACTAGTCACATTTATTCACATATCATAATAAAACAATCACATCCTATCTAAACCAGCAGGTTGAGCTACATTTTGTATCACTGTCCCAAACTCACATGTTGTATTAAAATATCTTGAATCCACATATTTAGCATGTCAAATGTGTTTTCTGTGTCAATGTTTCAAACATGTTCACAACAAGGTGGCTCTTTGAAGGCTGTGCAAGATTTGGGAAACACCAGTATAAGTGTTTATACATGAGATCAAAGCACTTTCATATTTGAATATTACCACTGTTACATACAGGAACGTTGTTATGAAGGCTTTTGATCTATCACATTATGTTGAGTCACGATAAGACAACAGCTTGTACTATTGTGTCCTTGGAGGATTTCAGAGTTCAGAGTTGTGATTTGTTGGTTCTGACTCACTCGTTTCTTTGTGTAATTTAATCACATCCCAACATTCATACTAAGTACAGTGAGCAGAAGCCTACTGTGAAAAGTCTTAAAACAACATGGCCCATACCACCTATGCCAAACTCATTTCAGTGAACAAACAGGCGAAGTGAAGAGACAGAGAGCCTAGGGCTTAAAAGCACAGCTGTTCAACACAACATCGTCCAACTCTGCTATAAGCAAGAAAACCATAGATGAATTGAGAGAGGTAGAACATAAGACAGAGAGAGGACAATGTGACAGCTAATACATTCATTTGTTCTTCCAAGGGTAACTACATAATCATATACAGATACCATGAAGCATACTGTATAGGATGCTATTAACCTGCCATGAGCAGTAATAGAATATTGATTTGTTCTGTGCAAAAGCCTTTACCATTTGGACAATATGTTATGCAGGTTAGTACTGCTTGTGAGTGGACAGTACAAAAATCCTATTAATCTGTGGTCCTTAGTTACTGCCCCGCACCACTCTAATACATTATATGAATTATCCTGTTGTCACATTTGCATTCAGGGACAGGTTCTAGCCTGGGATATACAGCACATCACATTTTACAGTTCCTGATAATGCGATAAACTCTTCACACTTTAATATGCGAAGACAGAGACACAGACATAACACGTAGGCCTGGCAGGCTCCAACTCCTCCATATGCAAATGCAAGGAGGAGCAGGCGCAAAGAAAAGAGAGGAAATGAGTATGAGCAAGAGCAGCACGGGAGAAAGAAGGGAAAGAGGGAAGTAGACTGCATGCAATGAGAAGTGCTGGGGAGAGGACAGGCTGCTCTCTTTACAGCATCAGACGCTGCATTGCTGAGGGAGGCTGCAGAAATGTGAGCGACCATGACAGATGCCAGAGAGAGGAAGATGGATGGTGGAATGACAGCTATCTCTCATTCAGACGTACAATGAGGAGGAGATAGCAGGATGAGGAAGGATTTGTCATTGGACAGATGGAGAGGAGTGTGGCAGCTCCGTGCTCCTGTGTTTTAGCTTTAGCCATAGCTGTACTGACCCTGGTTGAGTTTACTCAGGCAGCCCGAGTTGCAGAGGGAGCGGACCGTCCCTGGGTCCCAGCAGCTCCGGCCCTTCATCCCACTCTCAGCAGGCCTGATCCCACTCCACGCTCTCTGAGACGCAATGCTGTCACAGGCCACTACATAATCCCAGCGAGGGGGGGGCAGAGGCAGCGACTTGCCCTGTTCAGCATTCCAGTGTGCACACACATACATGCACACTCACACACATACATACATACAGTATACAGATAAGGGGGACAGACAGCATTGCAGGTGCTCCCTATTGTAATTCCTGTGTCCTCTCCTGCATTGCTTCTATTTCTTCCCGGAAACACACACGGACTCGGGACACACACATTCACAATTCTCCTCCACATGCTTTTCCCCGTGCAGTGCAGATTGGAGAGGGAGGGAGGGAGGGAGCGAGTGAAGCAGAGAGGAGATAGGACTCGGCAGCCAGCAGTCATCTACACAACTAAGACCAGAATGCATTGCTTCCCCTCTATTAACCCCCCGTCTGCTGATTTTGTAGATTGACAGAGAAAGTCGACTATTTGGGGAAGAGATGATATTAAGTAAAGGCAATGCTGCTTCAAAAAAGGACACCGCAAGGACCTTATGTATGATGAGACATCAGGGAGGAAAAGATTTCAGATTAAGTTGCGATATATTAACCCAGAACGGTGCCACTACACCAAGGGCTAATGGTCAAATACAATAAAATGTCTATTTCCTCTCCTACTGATTAATGTGTCCCATCTCAGTCAGAATCTCTTTATAATAATCATGAGCCACTGGACTACTTCAAATCTGACCTCCCACAGAGAGGTCAATGTCACTACCAACGTAATGCAGTTCATACTGTAGTTAGCCCCGGGTTAAATTAACAAGCTTCACTCCATCCTTTTCAAAGCGGGTGAAGGGAATTATTACAGCGCTACTGCCAGCGTACATATCACACTGTACTGCAACTCAAGGTCACCTTGGCCACCTAAACTATAATTCTCTGCCCCTAGAGTTAAATTTGAACTGCCATGAACACACGCGTTTCTAGGTGTTGTGTAGAGTTCTGCACGCCCGCCAAGAATTGCTTTCACCTTCAAGTAGTGTTTAAGAATGTTAAAATATTCTTTGTGGGGTATATCAATGGTGATAAATGATTCAAAGTATATATTTTACGAACATTTACAGTAATTAATATTTTATTACACTTAGTAGAAGAAGCATTCCTTGAGATTCAGCAAAAGTATGTGGTGAGCAGTGGTGTCTGAAAAAGGCCCTGAAGAAGTGGATGCATTATTCGGCAGAACAGATGTTGTAGGCTACCTGCTGAGAATTGCATCCATCTCGTCCTGTTTTCTCAGCATATATGAGTGTTACCTCCCGCGAGGTGCATGCAGCTCTCGGCGGGCATTCAGAACTTGGCACAACAATATTGCTTATTTACTTGCAGTGACAACAAACAGTATGACCATATCTCATTACTGTTCGACAATTTGTGCTAGTCAAAGCATTTATATTAAAACATAGAAAAATTAAAATTATTTTTTAATTTTTTGTTTGATATATGCAGTATGAAGAGTTTGAGCTCCTGATGTCACGATTATTTTACATGTATGTGATTGTATGATATTGTGATTGTGTATCGAAAATATCCTTAATAATATCGTGACACTTAACACTTAAATTTATTAAATAATTAGCATTGTGAGCCTCTTGCCAATCGAACACAAATGTATATTTACTGAAATATACTTTCATTTCAGTTTTTAGTAAATAAAGTCTACTTAGACTGACATTAGCTACAACAACCAAATACCAACTAATCAGCTCAAAATCTTTTTCTGGTTTTACTGTAATTAATCCAGACAAACATAACAAAGTAAGACAGCACAAAAAAAGAAAATAAAGAATCATTATAGTTGCATTTATCAACATTGATTTAAATGTTAAAGTTTACTGTTTTGGATTTCATTGTTTTAGATTAAGAGAATTTTAGATTAAGTGTGTTTGAATATGTGTCTGAACATGGCTGCTATCAAAGTGTCTAGCTTTGGTTTTAATTACTAAGCTTTGTAAACTTGTCCTCAGGGGGACATTTCTAAATTATGTTAAGGCTATTGCTAGTGCTCAGAGTATACACTCTTTAGTGTTACTGATAGTAATCAGTGTATTTTAGTAGGTCAAGACACCCCACACCTTAGATGCAACATTACACATAAATGTGTGAAATTAATGCATCCTCTCCCTAGTTTCAAATCTATTTTTACACTGAAAACAGAAGGAATTGAAAGGTATAGTCTGTGACTGTTTCATTATACAACATTTCCTTGGGTAACAGCATGGATAGAAATGCACAAATTAAGCCAACAGGATACCGAGGTCCTCCCTTTATTGGAAACACTGCTATAGTATCACATGAAGCTTGTCTACTGTCATGTCTGCGGCGTTGCAGTGATTCTGTAAAATATCTGATAACAGCAGTAAAAGGCAACAGGGGAGGGCTGCTAGGGATTGTAAGTAAGGTGAGGGAAGTGCTGACAGGGAAAGATTGTTGGACTGTAAATAAATAACATCCCCTAAATGTCCTGGGGCATGTTCGAAGAGCTGCTGAAGCATGAAACCTAAATTAATTTCATTCTTGACCTTCGTTTTTTCTCTCCTTACAGTTAAGTTTAACCATGCAAGAGAGCAAAACCTGACTGGTGAAAACTGCAGGCCTTGTGTAATGTATCTGCTCATTTTATCAACGCCCTTTCAAATACATCATCTGTTTTTGGCTGCATTTTACACTCTGTTCTTTCTTCTATTTAGATTTCAGTCATTCAGCGTAAAGTCCACTGAGCTGGTTTTTTTGAGTGAAAAGTGCTAATATAAATAGTTCCAATTGTAGTTATTATCATTATTATATAGAGCAATGGCCGATGAAGTCACTGTTTAGGTATTTGATTCCCATGTGGCAATGAATGCCGTGTTAAAAGAACTAAAATATAAAAGTAAAATATATATATATATAAAATGCAGCCAACACACACAACACAGTAAAATACTAAGTGTCGTAATTATACAGTACATATAGACAGTGCTATCAGGTAGTAAAAACACAAATTGGTATTACATCTAAATTATAATAATGCTCTGCGCTCTAATGAGTGACATCTAAGCTGCGCCAAACATTACATGATATTCTTTTGAAATCCCAAGTTAACAAGAAATTCAACCCCACATTGCC
This sequence comes from Lepomis gibbosus, assembly GCA_029875015.1. NCBI lineage: Eukaryota > Metazoa > Chordata > Actinopteri > Centrarchiformes > Centrarchidae > Lepomis > Lepomis gibbosus. The sequence goes on along the minus strand of JAPMOB010222637.1, from coordinate 34,166 downwards.
CTGTTTATTTTCTGGAGGAAAGCCAGTTGAAGGCCAAACCACCTGAAAGACAAACTAAAGAGAAAGAAGGTGTTTACAGAGCATGTTACAGTCTCATTAGGCCAATTACTGCATGAAGATCCAGGAACCCAAACACTCCCCATAGTCTGAATGCTCATTAAAACCAGTTCAAACAGCTCAGCTGAGAGAAAACTATTTCCTTGCTGGAAGGAACTAATTATAACAGAAAAATGACATTTTAGAAGTCACAATCAGAGTTTGAGATCATTTAAAACATTAGGCTATGTCAGTTCCAGCAGCAGTATCCACATAAATCCTATTGGTCCATGTTAAAAGACATCATGCCAGACCCTGTCCTGTCTCCCTGTCACTGAGGCAACAGAAGACAATGTGCATGTATGAACCAGAAAGACTAAAATCGACTGCAGGGAAATACAAGTCTGAAACTGAGGGCTCCAAATGGACTGCTTTCCTCCTGTGGCGATAATAACCTGCTTATCCAAAGGAGGTGGAAGATCTTTAATTAACCACAAATGTAAGAGTTAAGAGTAATTGCTTCCTGCGTCAGTCTGCACTGACTTAGTAGAGAAACCATGCATCAACTTGATGATTTATGTAGTGATCCCAAACAGACACTTCATCTCAATGCCCCACGCAGCAGAGTGAAATTACAGCTGACTCTCTATACGCTGGGGCGATGAATCATCCAGCATGATTGCACTTATTCATCACCGGCAAATAACCTCCAGGTAGCATCTTCGCATGGCAGCTGTTGGTGTTGGCACTGTAAGTACCTCTGTGAGTTGTACCCTTAAAATTTTTATGTTTAAAGACTCAAAAATATCCCTGCACATGTCTTGAAGCATGTAGAGGTAATGATAGTTAAAAATACAGAACTCTTGAGAATTGCCTTAATTCCTGCAGCAACTGTTCCCCCTGCTATAATTTGCATGATAATGATCATAAAATGTTTTACAATACAAATAATAAAAAGTATTACTTTAACTCCTGAATAAAGATTCTGCTTAAGTATGAAGGTACCAGTCTAAGGCACACCTGTGCAATATGCTGTCTGATCAGCAGCTTGATATGCCACACCTGTGAGGTGGATGGATTATCTTGGCAAAAGAGAAGTGCTCACTGACACAGATTTTGACAGATTTGTGAGCAATATTTGAGAGAAATAGGCCTTTTGTGTACATAGAGAAAGTCTTAGATCTTTGAATTCAGCTCATGATGAATGGGGGCAAAAACAAAAGTGTTGTGTTTATAATTTTGTTCAGTGTATGGTTGCTACTATCTGTGAGCTCAACTGAGCTTTAGACCAATCATTTTATAGACAAAAGGCCCATAACACTACAGATTAGAGGGAAGAAGTTATTCAAGAACTCTATTAATAGTAGACTAGCCCCAAAACACCTGCATACTACAGTTTGGACTACAAAGTCTGACTCTCCTCAGTCCAAATGTAAGGATGTTTTTTAGTTGAGAGGATAACTGAACATCAGTTGTTGTTCAAAATGTTCAAATGAACAGTAGGAAGACATCACCTCCTTCAGTTTTTTATAGCACTCGTGTAATCATCTTTATAGATCGCAATCTCCTTCAGGGATTGTTAATTCTGTTTAAATGGCTGTTTATCTCAGTGACAGTAAACTGTTGGAGGTCCAAGTAGTTGTAAACCATACCTGAAGTGAGGTATGTTTTACAACAACATGGACCTCGCGTGGTAGTAGAAACTGCTATCCTACGGGTTAACATACATGCTGCCTTGACTATAAATGTCTTAATGTAACATAAAATAGCATGGCTGTTTATTGTTCCATCTAACCTACAGAATGATTATGAGATTTTGTTTTAAAAACATTAAATAGGAACTTGATAAATGTACAACAGTGATAAAATATAATATGGGATTCCATCTGTTCAGACTTTGCTCAAAATATTCTGATAATATTAAACCATGAACCAAATAGGCTATTAAAGCTTGGTGGTAAGAAATACTTTTTACTTTCACCTCTAACAGCCCTTAGCGTGAAACACCAGAGAGAAGGTCTAAATTAATATTGTCCACAGAGAATAGAGCTTCCAACACTTGTGGCCTTTCAACAACAACAAAACAACAACCAGCCTTCTCTGGCAGGCCACAGTGCTGTTGGGGAAAAAAACACTCTTTGCTGATTGTGTGGAAAAGATCAGAAGTTGGCACAAAGAGCAGTACCTGACCAGTGAAAAAGAGGTGTCACAACACAGAAATTCACTAAGAGGATGAAAAAGGAGAAAAATGGAAAACTGAACCTGAGCACTGGACCACTATTGTCCCAGTTGACCACCTTACACACTGTCTAACTAATTCATATTTTAATGACCTGCATGTATCAGCGTTCCCACTTTCTACAGTGCGTCAGAAGGTGTCGACTGGGACACAATATGAGCTTAATAATGAATTCAGGTTTCATGCAGCATACTGCGGGTCATTGGACACACTGGAGCCATACAGAGCAGACAAATCCCAATGCAACAAAAGACAGCCCACTATTATCAGTGGATTCTGTAACAATGCAGGACCTCAATAGCACCGTCCACTGCCTGCATGGAGTCATGATTAACATAATATATAGATCCATTAAACTGAGTGAACAAAGGTCTAATACCAAAACACCCATGTAAGTAACAAAAGGCGAGACTCACACAAGCACACACTCACAAGCAGTACATAATCAAGCAGAAAGGAAAACGATAATTCCACTTATTTGCTACAATATTCTCCACGTTTTGGTTTAATCAACAACACCTGTAACCATTGTGACTGTGCACATCAAAGATGGCGATAGCTTTATCCTCAGAAAGCTTAAAGACAACAGGACTAAAGTTTCACTCACAGAAACTAGACTAAAATGTTTAATTATGTTTACTATGAACTCAACTGTTACTTGTTAATACTTAATTAGACAATGTTATGTTTATACAATTTAAAAGTTTACTTCTGTTCAACATGCAAAACACTGAGGCCCTGTAGGCTTAAAAACCTATTGTATAGTGCTTGTTGACGGGACAAGGACAACGGGTTTGATTAGTTTCACATATACTCTGAGAAAAACAACAACACAGACATAATGGAGTTTCAAAGAGCAAGTCAGAGCAGTGGGAGAGGAAGAAGGTGGCATGTAACTCCAAGATTCATGAAGTCGTGGCCAAGAGTGGTGGGGAGGCATGCAGTTCATGGAGGGAGTGTGAGTTTAGAGAAGTAAAATTCATTATGAGACAGCAAATGTTTGATTTTACAGGGGCACTTGGCTGTTACATTCACAACAGATTTAAGAGGCAGAAAAGAGAGAAGGAAGTTAAATGTGGCTGAAAAACAGGAAGAACAAAAAAGGGAGATAGAAAGCCTGAGGATGATTTTTGGCTGTTGACAACTTGGACAGCCACAGTGTTTGTGATCCCTGGGAAGAGCTTGGCTTCATCTGGCAGTGATGTTTGTTATGTCACAAGACTGAATCCGACTTTGATCTCTTTGTCTCCATCTCCCTCGTCATTGGGGACTGAGCTGATCTAGAAAATCGACCTCGGCTGGCACGCGCTTTTACATCCAAGACAAACAAGGACAAGCAATTCAATACACAGTCGCTGCAGAACTAATTGATGAGGATGATAAGCGAGCCATCTGCCCAACAATACTTTAAAACACAGCTTAAAACACTGTTTTTGGCTCCATTTAGATCAGTACAGTGAGCGTAGATATTTCTAGCCTAGAGAGATCCTTCAAAAGGTAACATTTTTCACTTTATAGGCAAATCATTAAAATCATTTTGTGAGTCACAAATTTACTGAGGCATTCATTTTGTGGAAAGGTTACTTTGTTTTTCTTTCATAGTCTGCCTGAATGTACTGTCATGTAGACAGGTGTATATTGTACAGCATACACAACCCTTTCACAATATATACAAAAGAGAGACCCAATCAACTGAATCAATTCTTCATCAATGTTTTGAATTCACTGTTAATAGAGAAACATTTTTATATGTAACTTACTTACTTTAATAATTCTACAATGTTTTCCAGTTTCAAAGCGGAGTTTGTCTCCTGAATGAGCTAGAATAATTTCTGGGACAAATGTCTACTGTGTCTGTATTCAGCCTCTGTCTAACAATGGAAACATTTATAGCTGCATCTAATCATCTTAACCAGATGAACATGTATACACACACACACACATACGGAAATAGAAGAAAAGCTGCATACTTACAAGAGACTGAGTGCCTTATCCCATTTATATTTTGTCCCCAGGACAATAGCAATGTTTTAAGCCAAAAAACACGTGAAGAGTTGGAGAAACCAGAGGGTCATTCCATTCAGGGCTAAACCCCGCTGGATGAAAAGCAGAGTACATGGCTTACTGAGAGAGAGGAGGAGAGAGAGAGCGAGAGAGAGAGAGGCAGGGAGGGAGGGGGCGGGAAAACCAGACAGCAATTGAGAGGGTGAGTGGAAGAGAGAGAAAGATCAAATTCCTGAGTATATGGGGGGGCTGGGGCAGGGAGACAGCCAGGAGATAGGAAGAGAGGAGGAATGGTGGACAGCTTGTTTAAGTAAGGCAGACCTAATAAGTCCTCACATTGTCCCCGTCGATATTCCCACTGTTTCAGGACCATGGAAAGAGCACTTCCTTTTACTTAAAAAGGAGAACAGCAGCTTGGGATGTTAAAATAAAACAGTAAAAGGGAACACAATATATATAATACTAGCAGAAAGATAAATGTACATATATATGTGATAACTGAAACCCAACCCAAGTAAATCATGTGCCTACTCGTTTACTCACACACTAGAGTAACCAGAGTCAGTTTAAGTATAGAGGACTGTCAGATTGACTTACTGATCAAATGCTAATGCAGATCGATGCGCCGTTGTTCGAGAACTCAAGATACACATCAGCGTTCTGGGAACATCAGGTTCAGGTGCAGGAGGAGGCTCTAGTGTGGATCTGTAGCTGCTCCTGTTCCTCTCATGCCTACCTCAGCTTAATCTCTCTGAACTCAGCTAGACCCACAGAAACCACTGATTGGATGACTGGTTCCAGCATCTATGAATTTCTCAATTTTTCCACCAACTTCCACTAAACTGTCCCAGTTTCCACTAAAAATGCGCCATCTAGGCACATTTTCACTTGTGTGAAATTTAAACGAAAGTGCATGTCAGGCTCACAAAATTCAAGCCATTCAAGTGATTCCACTGGCTGCGATCCCAGTTTCACACGCAATGGCAAAAACAAGGCAGGCAAACCCAGAGGAGAGGTCACGTTGAAGTGAGGGGAAACACTGCCACCTGCTGAACACATGCCTCTGACTGCTGGCAGCAGCTTCAGTAAACTGATAGAAATCCAATCTAAGCCTACATTAGAACAAGATGCGCTCTTGAAGGAGAGGCAAATTACAAGAGAAGGCTTATAAATGGAAAGGGCTGCAGATGTGACACCAGTACTAAGAGAAATTCAAGTAATTTATTTGGGGTTCAGGTAAGTTCTACACAGAAAAGAATGTCATGGCTCACAGACAAAGAGATCTGAGATTTGAGGTGAGACAGGAGTCTTAGTGCTTTATTGGATTTTAAAGCCTTCCTGTCTGGCTACGATAAAAAGAAAAGACAAAAGCAAAAACATAGATGGTAATGAAACAACAAGCCACGTTAAGGATATCAAGTTATAACTGGTCTCTATCTATACATATGATGTGCCCAGAGTTTCCACTGTGCTCTCCTCAGGTCTCAACTGGAGCTCTTTGTTCCACAGACAGAGAGGGGAGCGGCAATTCATGAATGTAGGCACCTGGTCACTGATCCATGTATGTGTGTGGACAAAGAATGAGCCTGATGGCAAAATGATCGATAAATTCAATTTTGATAAACACTGACATCATATATAGCTATTCACTGGGGTATTTAAGCATTGCTCTCAGTCATAGTTGAATTAACCGATACTTCATTTTCTGATTAACACAGTGTCCCCCTTTCTCACGTTCTCTTAAATAATCCTCCCACAGATAGATTAGCTATGAAAGGAAATGTTAGAAAAACACCAAGACACACATACTCTTTCTCTAAGCTTTAGTAAAAGCTTCAACAAAGTATAATGTACAGCTTTAAACAATAAAAGTCTAATGCATGGCAGGAAGTTATAGCACTAATGCAACAGTTACTAGAGATTTAAAGTTTTGTGTTTTAAACAAAGTATTTAGCCAACAGTTTAAGAGGTTCTAAACAACAGTTTTAAAACCTACAAACTACATTTAAATAAACAGTTTGCTAAAAATGACGGTTGCATCAGTGGGTCAAAGGCTAGCTGGCCAAAAGCCTTTGATTATTGCTCAATTTCAACAGCACATCATCTCATATGTGGTTAACAGGTCGTCAAAATCAGTTCACTACATTTCAGTACAGTACACAACACAATACAGTATGTTTTATTTCCTTGAAAAAGACATTTCTAACTTCTATCTGAATTTCATCATTTTTAAACTGACCTGCTGGATCCTGGAATGGGTCCAAGTGGAAACACAGGTGGAAACTTAAACACTGAAAGTGTGTTGTTAGGCAGAATGTTTTAAATATTCGTCAAGTATGTGTATAGTTCAATAGCCTAACCTTCAAAATATAAATAAACTAACATTTCTCTCTGCTTACTGGAAATGGTGAGCCAAAAAGCACTCACACTCCTTCCCACTCTATATTTAGTGATCTGGCTTTCAAATGGAGGCCAGAGGAATATATAGCCTGTCTCAGTCTCTGCAGACCCTGTCTGCAAAAGACTGGGGCAGAGAGGCACTGGGATGATGCCAGGGTGAAATGTGAAGACAAACGGTCCTCCCGGGCTTTTCCCACAGCCTTCGACCTGCAACACCTAATTCAAGCATTCAAGTCACGCTTGTAGAGGAGACTGTTCTGTTGTCAGGAAAGACTGAAAGGAAGCCCCTGTTTTCACGGTACATTTGCATACTCCATACTTGTTTTCCGACTCAAGTGAGCAGACGGCGCTGCCCTCTCCTGGTTCACACTGGAATCTGAATTATATTAAAGAAGGAGGGCATGAATATGAACTGCAAGGGGACAATAGAGCATCAAATATATCCCAATGTCTCCGCTGGACTGAGGACCATACTGAACGTGCTGACCCAGTGTTGACCACACCTTTAACCTTACAGAGATCTTATAACTGAACAAAGTCATAACACACATTTGCATGTTTGCCCAAGACTTTATCAGCCCAGCCTTTGTTTATCAAGGTTAAAGTCTGACCATTAATGTCTTGCATCAGCACCTCGTTTGTGTACGCTCTTACAGTTTGCACTTGAGAGACTATAAACAGCATGCCATGCAGCTTAAAGTTTCTATATAAGTAGCTGCTTGCTCCAGCTTCCCTTACCAGACTGATCGTTCATCATGCGGATAGCTTTAGCTTTGGCCAACTCCAATGCTGTGACCCATCTTTGCCGCTCCACCTCTGTGCTAGCCTTCAGGTGGTAAGTGCGGCCGCCACTGCTCAGGACAATATTGCAGGCGTCCTCTGTGTCGATATGTGCTGTGGCCAAGTTGATTGTTCCACGGCAAGTGTGGGCCATCTCTGCCTGCGTCCTGCAACAAAATACAAGGCAGAAAAAGAGACAGAAAAAGACAGAGAGAGAGAAAGACAAGCAGACACAAGAGAGAGCTGAAGACACTGGTCTGGGGCGGTCATCATGCAGGTAGAGAGTACAACTGACATTCATATAGTAAATATGCACAAGCAGGGAGGCGAGAAGGGACAGAGAAATGCTGTATATGTTATAAGTATTCACTTTGAAAGCCAAGCAGCAGCCACACCTTCTCTACAGTACATTCATGAAAACTAAACCTGCTAATGTTAAATAAATGGTATAGTCTGAATTTCTGATTCACTCAGCGTGACCTCCCTACCCTGCTGTGAGTGTGCTGAATTGTGGGTAGTATGTATAACCTCCACTAAGACCAACTGTTGCACATTCAGTGGGCCACAGTAGTCTAGATAACAAGGCCATTGTCTGGCTCGAAGCCTCTGTAGTGAACAAAACCAAACAATGAATAACGGCGTGAAACAAAGAGAGAACAGAGTGTGAGAGCTGGTTAAAAAAAATAAAAAATGAGAGAGATAGCAGGGGAGAGAGCCAAAGCAGCAGAGCAAGACATGGGAACAAAGAGCAAAGCCAAGGGAGTGTTGCACAATGCAAGTCTAAGCCAAATGTACAGGCTGCAAGTTTACAAAGAAATCAAATAAACAATGGCTGCATAGCAAATGTTAATACTGCTGTACTTCATCCAAATGAGAAAACTGCTATAGAACTGATTAAGTATAATTGTGAGGCAGTGGTTCTACATCATAACACGGTAATAATAATAAGGTCTCTGTTAGAACAGGGTTACTGCGACTAATATTGTTAACTGAAAAAAAAGAAAATTATTGAGAAAACTGCATTTACAGTTCTGTGGTAGAAAGCTGTCTGCCTGTGTTTCTGTCACGGTTAAACAAGCTAAGCTGCAGGGATGGGCCATCATGTCCCTCAGAGAGCTCAGCGTATGCAGGTCTTAACTCCGGCCGCAGACAGCTGATTTTGCTGATTAACACCCTTGACCAGAGAGCAGCAACTAATCAGCGAAATCACATGCTGTGGTGGATGTTTAAACAGACATATCCTCAACCCTCAGTGTCACACCACCGCCCATCCACACTCTTGGAAACAGCTATTTTGAAGCATGCAGCCATGCAGTCACGAGGATGCGTCTGTATTTGTCTGTGGGTGCCAACATCCATTCATCCATCCTCGGTGAGCCCTCACTGCCACGAGCAGCTGCCTCTCAGCAGTACTACGCCTGACACCAGTTCCAGTCTCAGTTGACACTGACAAGGTGGCTGCAGCCTTATTAAGTCAGAGGTTGAAGTGTTTTTTATAAGCTCTGCCAGGCAGTGATTCCCCTAACACTACTTCTACAGCCTGAAGTCAAGTCTTGTTATAATGCCAATCCAGAACAAGCGCTTCAGTGTACTGCTCTTCTGCTGGCGCTCGGTGCACATCAGTTGTGCAGACGAGACCGCACTGGGGCCATGTGAAGCCGTGCGGAGGGCAGGCAGGCGGGGATCCTGAGCAGCCCATTTTCCAGCCGAGCCAGCCGAGCTCAGCTGCAGAGTCCTGGCTGTAAGTGGGTCAACAAACTGAGTGTGCTGCTGATGACTAAGATGAGATCCCCGTTGATCGCTTCCGCCCTGTGGGGAGACGAGGCCATGCAAAGGCCATGAAATTATACAGTCAAGGGATCTACAAAAGCTGGGAAAGAGAGATAAGGACTACAGGGGCATTAAGGCCCTAGAGGAGGAGGGTTGAAGGTGAGTGGGGGGAGCTGAGGGCATGAGAGAGGTTCCTACATGTTTTGCTGAGCCAGGACAGAATTGCAGTGCTTTACCTGTCAGTCCCCTGTGCACAAATCCTCATAAAACACAAATCCACCGATCTGGAGCATGTAATGACAGAACAACAACTAGTGAACAACACTGAACAGAAAGCCATAAGCATGAGGAGACATACACAGACAGGCAGAGGAAATAGGACACAGTACCCAGAGCATGAGAATGTGTACATTGGTTTTATTGTGGCGGGGGGGCTGAGGTCACAAGACATGGATGGAAGGAGCCAGAGAAACGCTGGGGAATGTGTAATGCTGATAACAGAAAGGAAACATAAGGCAAGAAAACCAAAGCAACACGGACAGCACTACATGACCTGCTCAAAGGCTGAAACAATGAGGTGGTGAGAATGTGGCCAGACTCCCTGCTCGCTTTAACGTCACTCTGCTGCTCTCACCTTCACATAATAACATGAAGACCGCCCAGGTAGGCTCGCACACAGGAATGCTTTCACACACACACACACACACACACACACACAGTAACGTAATGCTAAGACCAACGAGGAGCCCATTAACAAGATTAGATCACAGCATCCACATTTTTTGCTCCAGTCACCCTGCTGATGTGCCAGGCTAATAAACAGGGTTCAGACAAGGCTCTACCCTCCAGCTGGGCCCAAGGTTGGCTAGCTCACCAATGTCTCTCCCTGCACGCAGGAGCTGAGTGTGCGAGCAGTAACACCATAACCTGACTCTCCAAAGGGATGCCAGTGGTGCCGAACCCCCGCTAAGCATTTAAATTGCTTTACTATCTAGTTACTCTCCTGCAGCTGAGAAGGAAATGTGGCAGGCCTGCTCTACTAGGAAAGACAAGCCTGGATTCACTGATATGGCAGCTCCAATAGCACTCAAAGCTTTAATGCCCTGTAATCTTCCCTAAAGCACCAAGCCAGATTTACTTTAAGAAGTGAGTAAGTAGTGCTGAGAGTATTAAAACTGGGAGCAAAAGTCAATTAGGAAATTAAAAATGAAAATTCAGTGAGAGAGGGAGGACAAAGATCTTGCTACAAGTCCTTGTGAGAATAGCACAATGAGGCTCTTTTTGTGATTTAAACTAAAACAGACGAGGCTGATGTGGAATAAAAGACTGCAAGCCTTGCAGCGTCAGAGCCAAATATAATCAATAACAAGTGCAATGTTGAATCTCTATAAAAGTCATTAGAGTTTTAACAGGCGCAAGTGCTGAGTGTGGTCAGAGCACACCGCTAAAGTCAGACAACTAAGCGTTTGCTTTGACATCAGCAGGTCTTAGGAATGAAAGCGATGCCTCCAGTTATTGGCTAGAACTCTAATTGGCAGTCAGTCGCTATTGATTTAAACATTAACTGGCTTTTTCAAAAGGGCAAACAAATATTGAACACAGGTCGAAGCATGTTGAGCTACATCTGATGTGACGTGAGTCTCTTGGGCTTTAAAGGCCATCCTCTTAATGACAGTTTAATCCATTATGGAATGTCTATCCATCATATTATATCATATACTTGTCCAAAGTGACATCATTAAATCCTTACAAAGGGGTTCATGTTTATTCCAGCACTCCATTTTCTAAGACAAAACAATTGTGGTTACTTATTTGACATGTAGGAGCAGCAACTGTAAGCTTAAAATAGTGAGTGGGAATGGTTAAAGGTTATTTCCAACTGCCATTTTCTCTGTGTACTCGTCTCGCAATTGTAGGACTAGGACAAAAATGTTCTGCACAAAGTGTACAACTGAGATGCAACGCCATTATCACTTGACACACAGTGAAGAAACTTTAATTAACATGTTGTCACATTTGTGTGACTGTTTCCCTTTTGCTTCAATCACAATAGAAGTGCAGACAGTCGGCCAGAGGAGGCACAGGCAGTGGCCCTCAGGCACACAAAGCCTGAAGTCAGACACATAGTGTGGTCTGCCAGGAAGACATCAGTGTAGGGGACAACTTGTGTGCTTCACTGCCTCTGTGCTCAGATGTCGACAGGCTACCTTTATTTCAGGGACAGCAGTCACCTTACAACATAATGGACTATTAATAAAGGGTAGAGGCAACAGGCGTCTTTTCTTTCACCACAAGAGCAGGCAGGAGTGGGGCTTTGGCTACCATGCCTCTGTGTCAAATAACAGCGCTGACAACAAAAGACAATCAGGCTCCTTGAGAAAGTGTGGCACTAGGCTGTAGAATGGGATGAAATGGGCTCCAAATTTGGTTTAGATTAGATTTTTCTGCGAGCACAACCAGTTGAGAATGTTCTCTATCCAATCTGACGAAGATTTACATTTCTGAAGATTGCATTTATGACTGCTGGAGCTGCAGGGAAGCATCGTTAGTCAAAACTTTGGCTTGCAGTCAGAGGACCCAGACACAAACCCCATACAGACCAGAATTCACTCTGCAGAAGAGCCTTTAAACCAAGCAGTGAATACCCGCCTCCTTCATAGCTGATTTTGCACTCTATTTAAAAAGAATACTATCCTATTGGGATCAGCTTTGTGTCACATTGTTTTTATTATCAGTTTGCATCAACACATAAGCTAGAAGTTGTTTTAATCATAGGCTATCTGATTTGTATGTTTTAAACTCCACAGTTGCAGCTTTGACTAATAGCGACCAATATTTCTGTTATCAGAGGACAGTTAACTCCAGTAGGTGCACATTCATTCTGTTATGAACCATTTAATTAGTAAAAGTGTGTCAGACAGGGTTGCAACAAATACTCTATCTATCCTTTTGTGAGGATCATGCACATGGGTGTTTCAGGGCTTCCCGGTGTGGCATCATTAATTTGCTCCATACTCACGTCATTGTGCAAAAGATCCAAATGCTGGGTCTACTCATGAATTTAGCAATGAATATTAAGTTTAAAATTAGTAAAACCTTATCAGTGCACCAAGGGCAACGTGACTTAGAAGGTGATACAGCATAGCATTTGAATGTTGACCAAAGCAGTCAAGCTGAACATGTAAGAACCAAGAAATGAAAGCAACGAAAAGTGTCCATGGACAAAATAATGTCATCTCAGAGGTCCACTGACTTATCTCACTATCTTCATCAGAGAATAAAGCTCTGAAAATGCTAGAAGGTGGACTTTAAAGTTTAGACTGTTTTGTCACACATACGCAGTTTCACTATGTGAAAATGTACCTGCTGTAGGGTTGGATTAACATTTGACTGACAATGAAGAAGCTGTTGTTGTTTGGGAAAACTGAGTTTGGATTGGTTTTAGCCAATCATTCAACAAGACTCGTTTGAATACTCAACTTTATGTTGACGTCAAGTTATTCAAGTTGCACTTGACCTGACCTAGTGCAGTTAAATCAAACCTTCATATATGACTTTTCTGCGTTGAAGCAAGTTGGTATTGGGACTAACTATTTGACTGCTTCATGAGTAATTCATTGCTTCCCTTTTGTGTCTCACACACACAGACACACACACCTGTTGAAACCGGTTGAAACATGAGTCCTTGCGTGAGGCACCTGAGCCACAGGTGTTTGGCGATTGTATAGCTAACGTTAGCTCAGAGCTAACAAACTGCGTGATGAGACTGAGGACATAACGATCATGATAGCGACCACCTCTTGCAACGTATCTCCTTACAGTGATCACACTGAGTAGCAGGGATCGGTAACGTAAAGCTAATGAAATAAGTGAATTCAATTTCGCAAAAATGATATGACATTCATAAGGAATAAAACATTTAGTCAGTGGCATTAAAACAAAAAGATATAATAACGTTGACTTTAGTAACAACGCGTTTAAAGACCGGTTGTCAGTGAGCAGCGGAGAGCTGGATCTTCCACTATCAAGAGCGAAGGCTAGCGAGTTAGCTTAGAATGCTAGCTAACGTCTGTACTTACTGTAGCTCCATTTCTGACACGTTAATGAGTTAGAAAGCTTGCTGTTATTGCAGCTGTGTATATGTCTGTCTGTGTTTGGTGTCTCTCCGCAACATACAGTCAGTCATAGTAAAATGCCGACGCTGTCACAGTTGTCAGCTTAAAGTAACAAGACAACTGGCCATTTGACAGCTAACTTTAGCCCTGCTGCTAGCCAGCTGAGGCAGCCAGCTGTAATGATGAGCTCACAGAAATGTAAGAGTCGCTGTTTATATTCAAAAATCTTACACGCCGCGTCTGCAGCATTTACCTGTAATATGAAAGCAGGCCATTGCTGAGGACAAACCACCGCCGCTGGTATCCTTTCAAATAGTTGGTCCATTTAAAAAGCCATCCTTTGTAAGTATCCGATCCTGGTGCCGGGGCCGCGGCAGAGGCAGATGCCGAGCCCTTCCCTTGCTCGCTCATCCTCCGCTCCGCCGCACGCCGACGGGTGCAGGATAAACCGGGGACAGCGGGTACAGCGACACTACCCCACCGTGTCTACCTGAGCGAGGACCTCGGCGCTGACGAATGAGCTGGACAGGAAGGAGGGTCCGGGTCTAGGGCGAGAGAGACTACCGTCCGAGAGCCCCTTTCACATGACGCCGGAATGGACAGCGAAGGACGAGAAGTGATGCCAAGACACTTTGCTGATGCAGACTGCAGAGGATTCAGAGCACAGAGCTGGATCGGATAGAAAGGAGATTTCTTACATGGACTCCATATTTACTACTGATAAGGCTGTCACCAAATCAACAGCGATTTCCATGACGACCGATAATGGCAGTAATTCTGGGAGGGAGGGAGCAGCTGCTGACCTGGACACTCGCTGAGCGTGGATGTGAATGGAAACGCCTGCTCTATCAATTCAAGTCTATGATTCAGACCTGCACCACGTGACGTTGTTATCTAAACATTTGACATGCGGTTTGGCGGCTGATTTCAGACCTGATGCTTGTCAGGAGCAGACAAGTGTAGGAGAGTATGCAACAACAAACACAAGCTAAAAAGACATAATAAGTGCACAATTCATGATACTGCACAGGAACAGGCCTCTCTACCTGTTTACTGTTTTTTGGAAAAACGTCATTTTATTTTATATTGTGCTCCCATGGTGCATGTAACCAAATTAAATAGACTAGTGCTTAGTGTTTAATCTAAATGACCACAGACTAGTGCTTAATCTGGATTTTGGAGGCGACCGGATGCATGCACAATGCACAGGGTTTTAATTTTAATTAAAAACTAACTCTTTATCACGCCCCATCACAGGTTAATGTCACCCACAGAGAAACTGAGGGGTGATGATCTAAAGAACCATGATGTTGTTAAGTACCATGGACAGTGATGAGATAATTACTCTGTTATTTGTGTTTATAGTGACTATTATCACACTGCCACCTTAAATGAAAGTACATCAGTTATTACATTGGGGAAATCCTCAGATGATGATCTAGTTTGTTGAATATAATCATGGACTGGAAGGGGGTTCAGTGTGTGATGCCTTATCTGTTGCCTCTCTCTGATTTGGCTCCTGATAACGTGGCTTTACCACAAGGTGGCAATGTTGTCAAAATTATCTCAGTGTGACACCACACAATTGTTGCACAGCATTGAAAAGTGACCAGAGTAAGGGTGCTGTTCTCAAATGCATTTAATGATTGATCATGTGTCAAAAAAAAACCCAAACAAACAAAATTAGTCACAGTACTAACACAGTAAAAATAAATACAGGTAACGTTTCTCATAAAAAAACGGTAGCCCTTTTTATTTGGAAACGCACAGCAGACAAACCGATGAGAACTCATGCTACACACAGTTGCTTTCTAGTGTATCTCTGCTACATATTTCTTTTTTTTACTAGAAAAACAAACAAGAAAACTACACAGCCATCTGCCCTGATTGAAGGGTTCAACACAACATCTTGGGAGAGAATCATGAGCTTGTGCTCTCACATGCCAGTGAAAAACGACTGCATTCACTCCAATCAGCTGCTCATTACAGTGTCAGAAAACCATGTATTACAAAAATGAAACACAATATCAAATTTTCACATCAGTGCAATTAAACCCCTGACCCGTTGGCTCTACCAACAAAAGCATGCAAGTCAATTACTCTATGAATCATCACTCTTATATACAATAGGTCTGCTTACTTTCATTGCAGCCATATTCACAAACTACCTAGCTAGGTCTAATCAAATGAAAAAGCAACTGTTAATCTCACAACATTACCAATTAGATACTATTCAGATACGTATATGAACTCTTTATTAAGGTTCCCTGTGTGTCTGTGATGCACTCATGGTTTGGTTTGTGGAAGTCATTGAGCTCTTTTTTTCTGCAGGATTCTGCGAGTGAATTACATCTATTGTATGTGAGGCTTTTTTAATATAATACGATGGTACATATATAGTCAGTCAGGACATCCCTGTGGGATTTTATTGCTGCTTCCTAATTCAAAATTCCAACATCTCATCTGTCTCTTATCTTGCTGTCTGTCCTTAGCTTGCCTGAATGTCAGCTATCAAACCTTCCTCTTTCTGTCTCCACACCTCCTCCCCTCCCCTGCCCTCCCCTCCCCTCTCCCCAACCCACACACACACACACACACACACACACACACACACACAACGCGCACATGCACACACACCCCCTGTTGGTCCCCAGTTCCCTGGATTTAATGTATTCATCAGAAACAGACACTGAGTGAGGGGGGGAGCAGATTAAAGCCCTAAAAAACATCATGATATGGACTGCAGTATTTTCTGCTGCAAGACAACCTTAAAACACCCTTCAACAGCTTTTACTGTATAGGCCAAGATTGAAACAGGGAAAGAAAAAAAAAGCTGGCTACTTCTCAGAATCTAAAATTAAACTTCATCTCATCTATACAATTTGAGATAACCTCCCCAGAAAAGTGCTATTTTTTGCTCTTTATTATTCTGGTTGACCATTAACCGCATGCCCTCAAAGAAATCCAAATACGTCTGGTATGAGCGTCTGCTGTTAACCTTACTGAATATGACAAATTCAAAAGGAAGACTCGATGATATTGCTGCCTCTCCGTTTTGAGTCTCACAAACACAGCTTCCATCTTGTCAGGCCCAGCTACAGCCACAAGACAAACCTCAATAACACCTGCTGCTGTGTCATTTGGGAAGCAAAGCCTCAAATGCATAACTGTCTTGCTGATGTGAGGAAAAAGAACTGTGCTATGTTAGTTATATTGGTTTCCACCTAGTTCGTCTTCTTCTACCTCCTTCCCTGCAACTACACATTTGGCAGAATTTGACTAGGAAGTGGTTGGATGACCATGTGTGAAATTTTAGTGTCTTTTACAGCGCAAAAGTCTAATAAACCTCATTATGAAAAATCAGCTCAGTAAAGCAGGAGGCCACAGGGTATTTTTCCAGCTATTTAGATAAAAAGTCAATTTCTCCTCTGCCACTCCACTCCTGAGGTGTGGAGGGAGCTCTCAGGGTCACATGATGGTGCAGCGATTCCTCTGTAGCGCCCCCTGCAGACGGATGGAGGTGTGGTTCTGGCGCATGCCCCGTGCCACAGCGATGCCCAGCAGCTCTTTGAAAAGCAAGACTACGTGCCAGTTAAACTTTGCAGAGCACTCCACATAGCCACACTTCCAGGTCTTCTTCACCAGGACCGACACTGCCCTGCGAGGCATGAAGCGCTGCCGCTGCAGATCTCTCTTGTTGCCCACCACCAGGATTGGCACCTCGCTGCTGCTGCCTTCCCTGCAGGAGCATGTGAGAGGTAAAAAAACAGGTTCATTTCAAAAAGCACAGCTATCATCTTGGTGTTTGTCACAGTGGTTGGCTGGGCGTGTACAAGATTTATGCATGCAGTTTTTCCTGCCTTTCGAGGTGTGTGGGGGTGGACTGGAGGATTACAGCTCACAGGCTCAAGGGGCCTCCCACCACACTCTGCAGCGACTGGTTTACAGCATTATGAAGTGTGAAAATGTATGGCAAGCCAGAGACCAGATGTAGGCATAAATGGATGATTTAAGGCTTGTGTTTGTAATGCTTTGTCCTACAGTGTTGAAAAACATGAAAAACATCAACATCCAGGAGGACATCACAAGTAACTATTTCCAGTGACACCTGATTGGTGGTGGGATAGAAATGTAATCTAGCGCTCTACTTGAAGGAGAGAACAAGTGATGTGTGTAAGCACAAGACACCTGCTGATTTCCTGAGCTCAGTGTCAGCTGAGGTATAAATAATTGTTAAAGCTGCTGTGTTAACAATTGATCTCTTTTCTTTTTGTTACATCGTGCCTCATCTTCTGACAAAGGCTTGCACACATATGCATAATAGCGCGTGTGCCTTGACAGATGGACAGATCAACAAAGGAAGACACGCACCGAGAGAGAAACATACAGTACAATTTTCAAGGCCTGAGGTGAAGTTCTTCAAGATGTAGGGCTGAAAAACATGTCCCGGTATTCATCTCACTTTTCTTCTTTTCACAGGTTGTGCTCGCATAATAGACTTAAAAATATCTCCTCGCTTATCCGCTCAAGCTTGAGTATTTTAGCAGAACGAGATGTAGTGTATTGTGTGCGAGGTTGTGTGTGCGTGCATCTGTGTGTGAAAACTGGGGGAAAATATACAGGAGTGATAGACCCAAAATTGTCACAGTCTTCACAGAATGGAAGAGAGGCTACAGAAAGGTATAGAAAACTAGAGTTGAAAAAACAAGTTTATTCTGGTTTTGTCAGCAGAACTTTGCAGAGTATTTTAAGCATATATTTTATAGTAAAGCAAACAGATTAAATCTTTATAGTTGACATCTACTGTCATCTACACTGTGCTGTAACAGCCTTCATTATTCATGATTTAAATTAATATGCAGGATCTGTCCCTTGCCCGCTCTTTCCTTCCCTTCTCCACTCTGACCTAAGATCTTTGACCTACTGTATGATTACACATTTCTCCTGTTTTCCATTCCTCTTGCATTCCACCTTTATTCCCCAGCTGCTGGTGATAATGGTTTTCTGTCGTGGACCATAAACATTCATAGTAATGCATTTGGAAACGCAGGAAAGTGAGGATGATCTGTGCAGTGGCAGTTTGGACATGAACAACATAGCAGAACAAATGAGGCCACTCATTGCACCTTCCAATATGTAAATATATGCAGAATGCCAACAGTGAGGATGATAAAGCAGGTGATGCCTTCCATCGGTCTTTTTACCAGCTGCGACAGCATGGCTGGTATTGTTTTCACGTTGTGAGTCTGTGTTTGTGTCATCATGGTGAAATGTGGTCCTGGAGATGCCTACTCTGGCTGGAACCACCACAGAAGCAGTTTGAGTACTTTGCCAGGTGTTTAAATGTCTGTCTGGCTGTCTCTGGACAGATTTTGTCAACACAATGGCATCACTACTGCAAAATGCAGTCACGAACCTTTGCAGGTGTGTAGTTGAGATCAAAATGAAGGCAGAGTTCAAAGATGGGTATGATCCGAGCAAGTACGCCAGATTTGTGGGGGATAGGAAGTAGGGAAGGGCACATTGGCCCGCCACTTTATGCACTGACCTACATTGCTTTTAAGTCATGGAATTAACTTTGCCAAGATGTCAAGATCCAGGCAGACAATAAAAACAAAGAAATAATTGTTGTTGGACAGTGAATATTCATGTTCTTGCCAAATACTGTAACTGATCATTTATCTCCTGCCAGTAAAGACACATTATACATTCATGACCATGATTAATGTATGTAATGTTTACTTGTATTTCAGCAAGACAGATTTGATTTGGCAGTGTAAATCCCATGCCAATCAATCCCATGCCAATAAAGCCCCATTGAATTGAACAGAATTTAATTGAAAGTTATGTCAAAACTAAAATAGGTTAAAAGTTGACCCCACAAGGACGTTTAGGCGTAGTGAATAAACCCGACATAGTTCACCTGTTTTGCCAGACTCACTTCTCTCATGTCATGTGTTCCATTGCTAATTCACACTGAATTGGTGGAGCTGCTAGTGTGATCCTATTGTAAGATGGTCTCTGGTTTCCCACTATTGTTGCGTCCTTATGGCTCTTGTATTGGTTCAAACCCAGCCAGGATACTTTAATTATATCTCCCTCCAGTTCTCAAGCCGACTCTGTGTTGCTACTGTACTCTGTCCAACAAAAGCAGAAGTATCCTAAAAATAATCTTTTAATCGCTAGTGACGTCTCAGGCAGCACTCATACTGCAATGCCAGATTCAAATGTCATTCCTAAACTGTCAGGCTGTAGGCCTGAGTGTTCTGAATTAAAATATCTCACCACAAGCTATCTCTCTCTAGCTATCCATCACTGTCACAAATGTATAATTGTACAGCTTTGTGGCAGGGCTGTGAAATTGCATGCTGTCCCCAGACGGGTGACACACTGGTGTCATTAGAAGTCACCAATGAGGGTTAAAAAGCTGTATGTCAGTGGTTGTATGTTCAGTTAGTATCTGGCCAGCTGAGAGCATGCGGTTGACCATACTGTACCTGTGCTCCACTATCTGTTGTCTGATCATCTTGACGTATTCAAAGCTCTCCACACAGCAGATGTCATATACCAGGATGTAGGCGTTGGCATTGCGAACGCCTCTGCAGCGCAAATCCAGCCACTCCTTAAGCAAAGACACACAGAGAGAAACATACACAACAGACTGTAGATACACAAACACAAATTATAGGACCTACAGAATGTTTTGCCATGCTAGCGAATATGGCTCTAGGGATGGCAAGGCCTGTCAGTTAGTCAGTCGATTCACCACTCCAGACTGAAATATCTCAACAACTTCAGTATTGGATTGATTGCTATGAAATTTGATACAGGTTTATTTGGTGCTTAGAGGAGGAATCATTTAGACTTTGGTGATCCCCAGTGTTTTACTCCAGCGCCACCATGAGTTTGAATTAAGTGAAATCCCATCTATTGGACAGATTTAGTTTAGTTTATTTGACACAATTAGAGATACAATGTGTGCAGCATATCATGCACACCTATACAATACAAAAAACGACAGCCGTTACCCGAACACCATGTGGTCTGTGTTTCTGTAATTATTCTAAATCATTCAAAGTCATAGTTCACCTGCCTCTGCTGCTTAGCTCCTGTGAAAAAGAGCAGACAATTAAGTCTTAGAGCCGACATGCCTCTATTAGTCTCACAGCCTAGAACAAAGTCATAAAACATGCTGACTGCTTGGCAGTAAGCACTGCACAGTATCCTAGCTACACATGTTCAGGGGCAATGACAGGGGTTACAGCTTTTAAGGGCTAAGCAAATATGGAGCCTTCTGTCAGAAGAAGAAAACAGAACACATAAACTACTGTTTAACCTTGCTTGCTGCTTGGCTAAGCTTTGTGATGCAGTGCGCATGCAGTGGGTCAAACAGTGAAATTTCTTTGATGGTAATGAGTTTCAAACTGTAGTTAAAACACATGGCACAAATTGGTACATTTGCACCTTACTGGGGGACAGTTGCTTCAAGAGAAACACAGTGACCCATTCTTCTGTTCATGCTGTTTTTCCCAGAGCTCTTACCAATCCACCACCACCTCGATCACCGCCTCTAACAGCATGCAATGAATTTCTAAGCATTTGATCTGATAAAAGCGGGAGAGGAAAATAGACGAACTTCAGTGGGTGGGAAGAAAATATCTGCTGAAGGAGGGAAATGAGAAAACAAACAGAGCCCTGGGAGAATGTCAAAAATGAAAAAAGCAGCAGTGGTTCAAGGGATGAGCAGACAAGGTGTCAACATAACCTCTGGGGTGTATGGACACTGCTAATGAAGGGTCTGGAGACTGGCAGGAACTATGTGCAGTTCAATTCAATTCAATTTAGCACGCAAACAGTGGATATTACACTCTGTACCAAATAATAATGTATGAGTATTTCAGTTCTAACTGCTGTAATGCACAGACTATATGGCAGAACTTTTGAGATATAAAAAGGTTAGACATAAAAGTGTAATAATTTCATCACGGAAGACCTTAAAGGAGTAGTCTGACATTTCGGGAAATACTCTTATTCACTTTCGTTGCAGAGAGTTAGATAAGAAGATCGATACCACTCTCATATCTGTACACTAAATATGAAGCTAGAGTCAGTTGAAAGGGTACAATCTCCTGCAAGAAGTGCGTAATGCTTTACAGCACTACGTCACACACCATTAACTATGGGTCTTTATATTCAATCTGAAAAAATATTCTGTTTTTGTCAGATTCAGATTCAGATTGTTACAGTTTCTGGGTTGAATATGCAAAACTGTATGCAACAGGCTTTGAGATAGGTTTTCTCTTGTTTGTGGGTCAGCAGCAACAAATATAAACTCCACCGTATTAAAAAGGTAGTGCAGTCACTTGTGTAACACAATAGACCACCTTCTCCATATAAATAAAATTTTGACGGGGCTGAACGTCCCCCTGGTCTTTCACCTACTCAGCAGTCCCGTGATATCTGACCGCTACTGTAGTTTGGAAAATAGTGATATGGGCCACTGAATTAGATGAAATTACTGCTTATCAGCCTGCAAATTAGACAAGAATTAGAAAAATGAAATTGGTTGGAAAAATTAGAGATGCTGGAGTGTTTGGTGAGTTTCTTGATGGACAGATAGCGTTACATTGGTAAAGTAACCGCCAAGGGCTTCAAGGGCTTGTGGTGGGGACATAGGGGCTCAGATTAAGGGTGTGAAGAGACACTCAGCTTGCTCGCATCATGATATATGATATGAGGTTCACAAGAATGAGACGAAAAGATCCTTAAACAGTGTTTTAAAGATATCCTCAATGCTGAGATATATGAGTAAGGGTTCTGGGGGACCTCTCCCAGGAAACTTTGATCATTAAAAACTTAATTTCCTGCATTCTGGTAAAAGTTTCTGTATCAACTTATAGTGGAAATGTTTCGATTTATGTAAAAGGAAACACATGCATGTGACATTTCAAAGTATATAAATATAACAGAATTTAAGTCAGTGCAGCTCTTAGGCATTCTGTATTGCTTTCATCCCTGTTTCCCCTGTAGATCAACTTTTCTCATGTAATATCATCCCTGCTAAGGCAACACATATGTAAGCATGATTTAGTCTTTCCTCCTCTATTTATCATGTTGAAAGGGATAGAACGGAAAACTTGGCCTATAAAAAGAAACTGTGTCAAGACATTGTTACAGTTACTGATTAGTGGATCATTTTATAATCAGTAGCTTAATTTTTTAAGCTTTTTTTTCCCCCCAGCGTCCCCGTGTAAATAACACTACAGTTACAAGCAGCTACAGTTAGAATAGATGATGCAGACCCAGTAGTCACTCTGTATGCAAGCATTAGTGATTTGAATAGGATTCGGGAGACCATGGGTAGCCAGTGGAAGTCCCTGAGTAGTCAGGTGACATGAATCCTTTTGGGTTGATCGAAACCCAGACACAGTGTCATGTTCAGGACCATTTGTCGAGGTTTCACTGCACAACCTGGAAGACCCATTAGGAGGGTGTTGCAGCAGTTGAGGTGAGAGATTACCATGGCCTGTAACAGAAGTGGTGCATTGAGATGGGTAGGGCCTGATTTATCTTATGCTGTATAGAGGAAAGTGGCACATTCGGGAGATGGTCCAAGAAGGACAGTTTGTCGTCATGACACCCAAGTTTTTCACCACTCTGGTTGTAGTGAATGTTGAGAAGCTAATTTTTAATTTGATGTTATAATGGATAATTTGTTTGGCTGATGACCAAGAGTTTGGTCTTGAAGAGGTTTAAGATGGCATGCCTTCATTCATGCAGATATGTCCAGGAGACAGTGCATGATCTGCACCAAGATGGTGGGCTAGAGTTGCATATTGTCTATGTAGCAGTGATAGAAGAAATTGTGCGAGTGAATGATCAGCCCCAGTGAGGTTGTGTAAATTGAGAAAAGAAGGGGCCCCAGCACTGAGCCTTGGGGCACCCCTGTGGAGAGGGAGTGAGAGGAGGACAATTGTCCTTGCCACGACACATTGTAGGAACGCCCAGAGAGGTAGGATTCGAACCACAGGAGTGCATTGCTCAAGATACCCATTGCCAACAGTGCCGATAGCAGGCTGTTGTGGTTGACTGTGTAAAGGCAGCTATAGATCTAGCATGATGAGAACGAAGGACTAGGCTGCAACTTTAGCTGATCTTAGTGCTTCTGTCACAAACAACAGAGCCATCTCAGTGGAGTGGCTGCTCTGAAGTGGCTGAAATGGATCAAGAAGGTCATTCCGTGAAAGCAATTGTGAGACCTGGCTGAAGACTGCCCTTTTGATTTTGGTTTTGGATAGAACTGGTACAAGTGAAGCCGGCTGATAGTTCTCAGCTTGAGTAGGGTTGAGGGAGGGCTTTTTTAACCTGAGCCCTTTTGAAGGTGGTTGGGAAGCACCAAGCTATCTGTCCATCATGAAACTCTAGAGCAGTATGAGGACATGAGAACCAGAAAATATTTGATGTGAGAGGGCGCTTGTAGAAGTGTGACTGTAAAGTGTGGTGCCGCTGTCTGTATCCTCCAGTAGGTCTTGTTAACACACAGCTCAAAAGGAGCATCTTATCCTTCGCTCCTCAAGAGCCAAACAGAACATGTTTCCCTGACAACTGCAGGCCATGGTCAGGCAAATCTGTGACAAAGCTGTCGTGTCTCATGATATTAACCAAGGCAGCTCAGTGATTGTGATGGATCAATACTCAAGCACAGGAGCGAGGGCAGTGTCACATTGTGGGGGAAGGGTGCTGAACAAATAGATATATGTCACCAGCCAAGTTACAGTTAAAATCTATTGTGGCCCCTGGGGTTTCTCCATAAGTGTGATCCAGATCATAGTCCTGGTCGAAACCCCCATAAATTAAAATACCTTGTTATGACAGAGGTTTAAAAACTGGAATGTTGTAATAATCTGTGCAAAAAGAACAAAGTGTAAATTTAGTAAGTTGTGGTTATGTGAAAGAATATTTTTCTTGGCCAAGTGCAGTGACATGTCGTCACTATGAAGTTGCCAAACTCCAGGAAGTCACTTGCACACAATTCTCGGCAAGAAAACTGTATTCCCCAAAATCCTGACCCAGGACTAATCCTTTAACTTTGAATGTTAAGCGTTTATCAGCTCTAAGTAGGTTTGTTTTACCTTGTAACTATGATACTGTATTTGTGCCTAAATTCTTAACATCACTCGAAGGGGTTGGTTTTTTCATACGTAATTTCTGTATGTAATAAATAATTTGGCTTTGTGTTGTTTTGGGCACAGATGATTTGGCCTCTTTGGGGTTCTCTTTGTTGTATCATGTGGCTTTGAAAACTCAGATTTTAAAGAGCTGATTATCAGACTCTTTTAAATGTTATGCTTCTAATTAGCATCAAACTGATATGCCCCATGTTTGTGGCAGTGTTTGCAATGCTGATTGATTTGATGGAAGTCATTTTCCATGTGGAGTTGACATTTCTTTTACCTCCTACAACAACTTGTGCCACTTGAAACAGGAGTTTGAGAAATGTAGAAATTACTCCAACTCTCAAGGTTGGAGAAAATATGCTTTTTTATTAATTAATTAATTTTTTTTATTCCAAGATAAAAGACAGAAATCTAACAGGACAACATGATAAAACATAAACCAAAATTTGTTAACTAGCATCAAAAAACAAAATTATTAAAAGTTAATGTTGGTGTATGTGTGGGTGTGTGTGCGTGTGCCTGTGGCCACACTCCTGGACTGGGATGAATGTGGATGGGAGAGAGAGAAGAGGAAGTGATTAGCTAAGGAAAAACAGGAGAGACAGGAGAGAGAGGAAAATATACTTATCAAATCAACACACTGTGCAGGGGATATGTACAAATATGATCAATGATCACTTGTGAAAGGGAAGGCTAAGGGAGCAGATGATGATCAGTTTAACTTCTAATGATAACACTAACACATCCGTGCCAGCGAGGAATAATATGCCTTCATTCAATTTGGAAGAGGGCGTTTGTGGGTTTGTGCCTAGGTGAGTGTGAGTAAGAAACAGCCTCACACATCAGCAGGGAGATAACGAGGCTGATCAGACAAACATGTGGCACAAAGATCGCTGCAATCAAAAGTGAAAAAGAAGGCAGAGGAAGAGAGGAAGCAAGGGCGGCGCTGTGTTGTGAAAACTGGTATACATGTGATTATTTGTCTCTCTCCAGGTTGAATCTGATTTCAACTGTAATTTTTTCTTGTTGTTTCAATTATAGAGCGTCCAGTGCAATTTCAATACAAAGTCTTATCAAGCAGGCAAACGCATCATAAAATATTATACCTATTTTTGCCAAACAAACAAAAAACATTCCCCTTCATAACACCGCATATCATTACAGCTCACCCTTTTCTGATAATTGAGGCAATTGACGACGTGAGATGCACACAGTGGCTTCAGTTCCAGCCTCACGTCCCCGTGGGGCTAAAAATAGCAGCTTGTGTTTTCATCCCATATCTCTTTGTCAGCTAAGTCCCGTTTTCAAATGTGGAGGAGGGGCTGGAAACAACAACACTATTTCTCCAAACACAAACAAGAGGAAAAATAAATAAATAAATAAATAAATAAATAAAAGGGCTGGAAAGACAAGACAGTGCAGCAACACACGGCTGATAATCTGAAATCAGATGTGTTTAAAATGCATGTGTGGGCATGTTTATTTGTGTGTGCCGTGCTTTGCAGGATGTGAGAGTGCGCTTGTGTGAGCGTGAATGTGAAGTGTGGTGCCACTGTCTGTATCCTCCAGTTGGTCTTGTTAACACGGCGTTCAAAAAGAGCATCTTATCCTTCGCTCCTCAACAGCCAAACAGAACATGTTTCCCTGACAACGGCAGGCCGTGGTCAGTTTTTAGCAGGCTATGACAAGGCTGTCGTGTCTCCTGATATTAACGGAGGCAGCTTAGTGGTTGTGATGGATCAATACTCAAGAACAGGAGGGAGGCCGGTGTAACCTGGTGGGGGAAGGGTGCTGAGCAATTAAGAGAGATGTCACACATAGGCCACGCTGGCCGATTTACAATTAAAATCTATTACGTCCCCTGAGGATGAAACCACCACTTCTCAGTGTTGACCTATACTAGGCAGCCATTAAAATCTGTAGGTTTTATTGTTCTTGTGATTAATTCAATATGGAGAGGATGGTTGATTGCTGGTTAAACCATGGCTAAACTTGGAAAATATATTCACGGATTGTTGATTTGAGGTGCTAACAAAGTTTGACATTTTTGGAAATACGCTTGAGTTTGATGAGAAGACTGATAGCACTTTCTGTATCTGTAAGGTAAAAATTAAGCAACAGCCAGTAGCAGCCAGTTAGCTTAGCTTAGCTTAGCATGAAGACTGCAAACAGGGGGAAACAGCTAGCCTGGCTCAGTCAGAAAGTAACCCAAATTGCATATCAGCACCTTTACAGCTCACTAATTGATGTTGTGTCTCATGTATAAAAATTTGTGGATTGGACAGAAGGTTTTGCAGTGGTTAGTTTTTGGAGCAGTGATACCTTCTTTTTTTACCTTTATCTTTCTTTTGTGTATGGATTATACAAACAAGTGAGCTAACATGTGTTAGCGGTGCCGTTACGCAGATTGTGTTACCTTTGGAAAGCCCCATATTACCTGCTTCCCCTCGTTTTCACTCATTACGCTAAGATGCCCATCTGTCTACAGTTCCTACAAATTTAGTGTGCAGACACGAAGGTAAAGTCAGTCCTCTCATCTTACTCTCTGCAAGAAGGCAAATAAGTGCATTCACAAAATGTCAAATTATTCCTCTAATCAGGCTTGTCCATAACAATGATGACACTATTCACTGAGCTGTGAATTGTATATAATTCTTTTTCATCTAAGTACACAGACTCCATTATACTTACAGTAATTTGTCTAATTTGTGTTTAGTTTGTTTAAAAGAAACTACCAAAACGATCAACTCATGTAAGCAAAAGCTTAAATGGTTTGTACATCTCATGCAGGCATACATGATATTTCTACCGCATCTGTGAGAGTCAAATTACACAATGTGTAGTAATTTCCCCCTTGTTATCAAGGACAGTATCAACAGAGATAACTCAGAAAAATGTCCAGAAAGAGCAGGAAAGGGAGAGGGAGCATTCTGTGTGGGAGGAAGTCATGGAGATACATAATGGCAAGAACAACAACGACAAAAAAAGAACAAGAAAAAGCATTGCTGAAGCTGCTCTCAGTCTTAAATCCATCTGTCATCACATCGTATTGGCACACTGTGACAGATGCTAAACGTAATGCTATCAGCAACAGACAGACATACCGCAAAGCAAACAAATCATTACACCATCACAGCCTCACAGTAAGATAATAGAAACCTTCTCGTCAAAAACGTTGGAATGATTAAACATGGCTGTCTACGTGGTTAAAATGAGGTCACAAGAAGCCTGCCAGAACATTACTGTTCTTTCAAATATAATCTGAACTGGTGAGGAATTGCCACACTGCATAAGCATGGAGGCGTACTGACTCACTCCATTCTGCAGCTTATTCATCACAAATTTCAGAGGACAGTATAAAACCTCATTTGGTAACCCTTACTTCGACGATGTCCATTAAACTATGTGCAACCTTTCTAATTGACTGCAGTAAATTCCTACTGTCTCCTCTGTTGGCCTTTATTCCCAGCAGTACTCCAGCAGGGAACTTTTAACTGCTTTAATTCAATCTGCTGTGCACACCAAGTAAATTTCAAATTCCAAATCAGATTTCTTTGTGCTGGCGCATTGTGTCCACTATCCACGACCCAGGGTACATTTCTCTGCCCACGGGGTAAATACAGAGCAGGGCGGTGAGTAAAAAAAAAATCCCTGTTTCTCACTGCTGCTCTCACTGTGAATAGAGGTCGTCACCAACCAAAGCAAGAGAACGGGCTTCACAACAAGCAGGACATGACAGGAACGGAGAAGAAAAAGTACAGCAGGCCATGCAGGGTCGTTCCTCAGCAAATGAGTAACCATAAATCTGTCTGATATGAATGTTGTGGCTAATGGTTTTTTCTGCCTGTGTACCTTCCACAAAGGGCCTGCTGAATAAGCGCCTTCTCACTACACTACACTCTGAAATGAGTCTGAAATGTTCACACTGTATGATACAACATGATAGCAAATGTAGAACGCTCTGTTCCTAAAAGCTTTCTCATGTGACTCAACCTTTGGGACACAATAAGGCTCACACGCAAAAACCCATGAGACTCATCACTGTCTTATTCTTGCTCACACCTACCAACTTGTTCCCAAACGAGGGTGAAGCACCATTTAGCAGAAGAAAAAAAAACTCAGTCGGTCTTTACAGAGGGTCTCTGTGGGAAGGAAACAATGAAGCAATCTGCAGACCTCTTAACACTTTCTAACAAAATGTTAAATCTAGTAGAACAGCTACATGTCGTTCTGCAGCAGCTTGACAAGATGATCGCTCTGGCCTCTCTGTCTGCCTGTCAGATGTTTTCTGTGTTAACGCCAGGCTTTCTGAGCGCACGGTAAACCAAATGCTTTGGGTTGCCTCTCATTTGAGCTGCTCTTTTTCTGTCTCCTCCTTGGCCTGATCTCATTTTCTCAATGGCACCTCGTCTGCGTAAAAAAACGCAGCTGTTCTTGTGTGACACTGAAGGGGAGACAAGGAGGGAAACGTTCAGCAGCAGCAGTAGCGGCAGAGTCAGGTGTGGTGACCTTGGAGATTTCCATCTTGAAAGCGTCACAGCCTCTCCACCGATGCTGCGATGGATAGGAGTCAAATGCGCACCTCAAGTCAACAGAGGGTTAGAGTGGGGCACGTTGTTTCAATACCCAAGCACCTTTCACACTCATGTACAGACACACACACCAAGTCCATTCGTTTTTGTACTTTTTTGGCTTGTAAAGAGAAGAGGATTTTTTGTCTTAAAGGACAGGATCACATTTTTTCAAGTCTGTCTTTAAAACAACACTCACATGCACATGTACGCTGAGACAGTGTACAGGGAATCATTACTGTAAGTGTTTCTTCTTTTCATGCTAGCTTCCTACAGCAATTTCAGTGTAAGTGATGGGGAACACAATCCACAGCCCTTGTTCAGCTGGAGCCACTATGAGGGTTCAGCTGTCTTAATCAGATCAAATAGATATCTTCCAAAGTCACAGCCTTTTTTTCTACCAAATTCCCTCATTGTGTTTCCACGGTGTTTCATTGGTGCGGCTGAGTTTAAAAGATAACCACTTAATGAGACTAACTCACAGTGTTGAACTTTAAAATACATATTTGCAGAGAATGAGGACCGTGGATTAACCCTCCATCACTTACATTGGAATTCAGGAAGGGCTTTCTTCAATGTCAGCATGGACAAGAGAAACAGCATCCAATAATACTTTTAATGTACATTTAAATGTTTTGCTGTTCTTTTAAGGCTGAGTTGAACAAATATTAACCTATCCTTAAAGGAAAAAAAATACATAAAAGCTTCCAGAAACCAGATCATTCCTAAATATCCCAAATTCTTGGCTCAGAGGACAACAAAGCTAGAAATCTGCTTTGCAAAGTGACTATGTGTCAGATGTTTCTCCAACTAATGAGGCGTGGCATATGACCTGTGGCCATGAATAAAAGGGCAGCCTGTTCTATTTTTAAATTGGGAGTTTTAACCAGGGGCTGAGGCTGTGCCTGCAGCAGCACAATCCTGCTTTTTTTCTTTTGTACCTACAAGCCGGATACAACCCAACCACCACTACTGCCAGCACCAGCAGTGTTATCAACTCATCTGAATATATTTGAACGCTTGGTTAGGGGTCTGTAGCAGATATGTTATGATTAGTAGGCCTACGCAACAATATGCAAGCTGGCATTCCTTCCCCTCTCTCTAGTCGAGAGAGAGAGAGAAAAGTAAAGCTCTCCAAGACTTTAAGTCAGTCGGGTCTCCATAGCAACTAGTAGACTAGGGACATCTGATAGTGATAGGAGAATAAATAATATTTGTGGTCTTGTCTTAGAGGAATGCCATTGGGTGTGAGCAGATGGGCACTTGCAAAATAAAGAAGAGGTTTAATAAATGAGATGTGGATTCAGGCGATCTGAGAATGGATCACCCGAGCTCATAAAACAATCCCTCTTCTAATAAAGTGAAATCTTTTGGGAGAGGGTCTATCTACGTCCTCAAACAGAGACATTATACCTGACTGGAGCTTGATGGAAAGGAGGAGATTGGCGGGACGTCCAAAATCTTCAGCTCATACATGTTCCCGTTCAGTATGACGGAGGGTCTGTACACATATCTGGTCCTGGTCGGCGTGTACACCTCCGAGAAATCGTTATAGATGAACTGGCGGATTATAGAAGTTTTCCCCACTCCGGGAGCACCGATGACAGCGATACTCAGCGTCTCCACCATTCCTGGAGCACGAGTTCAGCACCATGGACAGCGACGACGACGACGACAGATATGACCGTCCAGAGACACAGCTGGCCGCCGCTGTTTTGTTGCTGCTCTGCTGGAATCTCAATCCACCGCTGCCCCTTTAACCGGCAGCCTCTAAATCAACGGAACCGGGTTCAACTGCGTGCAATTAGACGAGCCAATGGGCGAAGGGATCATCCAACCGTCGAGCAGAGCGAAGAAACTTTATCTCCAGGCTGAGGGTGAACAGAAAGGAGCCATGCAGCTCGGAGGTGGTCAAAAACAAAGCTCCACCATGATCACACAGATGGAGGGATTTTCGCTGCCTCTGCAATCCAACCCAGAGAGAGAAACTCTTGGTTTTCAGGGGACATCCCCAGGCGACCTCTTCCCCCTGAGAGGAAGCGTAAAAGTCCGTCCTTGTTGTCTCCACATGGACATAATCTCACCCAGGCTAGACTCTGACCTTGTCCACACGCACAGGAGCCCTCGGCGTCTTCATTGATTATCCCCTCTGCACCTCGCACTCACTTCTACGGATGCACCACCACCGCGCTCCTCCATCACAGGGAGGACGGGCGCACAGCCGCCAGCCTCGCAAATACGCTTCCCACGTGTTCTGAGATCGCATACAACCCCATAATCCCCTTCTTTTGTCGATGGCAGAGAGATAGACTTGCGTGCATGTGATTCAAAAGAGGAGAGGCAATCCACACACCCTGCAGACGTGCGTTTTCTGTAAAGGCATCTGGAGCCTATTAAGAAGCATTATGTGTCTGCAGTTGGAGAGACATGCGCTGGTGAAGACTGCTTGCTCTCTCTCTCCCTCTCTCTCTCTCTCTCATCACTTGCAACAGTCCCTGCACTGCTCATCCAATAGGATCATGTCGTGCGCAAGGCGTGTGAAGGCTTTGAGCTCCCATACGCCGCACATAAACGGCAAAGCAATAGGCCACGGCACGCACTATACATCATCTCAGCGTGAGGGACATGGAGAAGCGGCGCAGTACTGAACATCATACCTCTGAGGGACAAGAGAGGGTCCTGGGGTAGGACACGGGCGGATGAGTCCCATCAATCACTGCTGGATGGCAGTAGCGACAGTGTCAGTCTGAGGAATAAACATTAGGCCTGTCATGGCCCCTTGGAATAACTGGAGATGAGTTTGTAACCTCATCACGGGAACAGTTTTCCAGTGCAGCACCACTTTCTACTAAGATCCCGTTTACAAAGGGTTTATAAGTTATAACTAGTGACTTTATTAATGTTTAATACAACGTTTACAACTGTGTTTTATCTTCATTCTAAGATATTAATAACAACAACGTGGTTGGTGTTTAATCAAGGCTTGATTACCAAAGCTACCAACTACCCTGCATGGGGTACCCATGGGTCAGGGCCCTGGAAGCCCACATATTCAATATGTGGCAAGTACTTTGTGGGTGTTTTACTGATCGCAAAATTATGATTATCTAATTATTATCTAATCTTGAGTCCCTAAATTTGTGTTTATTCATGTCATCACAAACTAACTGCCACAAAGCAAACATGAGGGCAGGGTAGGAGCACTGTTCGGCTGCTTAGTCTGCAGACCACAATAAATGGATTGGGTAGACCAGATGTGCCAACAGAGTTGAGGGACTAGAGGGACCTACTGTGTTTATTCTCTCTTTGGTAATAATGCTTTACCTATTTATAAACACTGTTTGGGTTCTCATTTTCTAATAAGCTACCAGGTCTGCAGTTATAAATGTTAACAAGACTTTAATAAAGATTTTGCAAAAATGCAAAATTTTCAAGTGAAATTAAAGAACTTTCTAAAACACAAAGCAAGTGTCCTGCTGCAGGAGGAAGAAGGAAATGTTTCACAGCACAAATGGGGTTCTTTCTGTAATGTTCAATCTGTAAAGCATTGGTAGATGATTCATTAACGATTTAGAAAGTCATTATTTAAACTTTTAATAAAGGGCCCCTTATTTAAAAGTCAAAGGTCATAAACGAGGAATCTACAAAAAAAATGCATTTAAATCATGGACATCTTAAATGTGTGAAAGCAAGAAAATAGTGTTTACTTTTCATAATTTAAAAAAAGTTTACTGCTAACACTTCTGTACTTCTATTTAAGTATGATTCTCAATGCAAGACTTGTAGTGGAGTAATTTTACCCTGAGGTATTGCTTTAACATAAATAAAAACACTTCTTCCACTACTGGTTATAACCCATTTATTAGTTTAAATACTGCTTATATACTAATATCAGGGCTGTAAGTGGTACTGTAAATTTGACTCATTTTAGGCTAATAAATAAATAAATAAAACAGCATTTAGCCCTGTTTGGAAATAAACTGCACATATGATTTAATAATATGAAACACAATTTGGTGTCTTTTTGGCCTCTGGATTTCTTAAATCCTGGCTTCAGCCCTGATTACACTATTGTAAATCTATTTTACAGTGTAGAAATACAATAATCACTTTCTGTTGTCAGTGGTTTAGAAGTCATTAATGGTTCATTTATACGGACTGAGCCTTTACCAAATTGCAGTGCAGTGGTGCCCCCTATTGGAACGCATGCATCACACCGGATCGATATTACCGATCATCAATTATAGAAGAGACTCATCAGGCTTTGGCCTTCTGACTCCTCTTTGGCCGGTATGTCGGCATCCTTGAATCCAGCTGACCTTTAACATTCACAGAGGAACAGTTCTGAGATGAGGAGAGCTTGTCTTCCCAATTAGGAGATGCACTTGGTTGAGCTTTCCTAAGCAGCTCGCATTTTTAAAAGACCCTGTCAAGGCTTCAGAAGAGCTGCTCCGCCTTGACAACGCACTCGGCAGTGGATAAACCTTCACTCACGGCTCAAGGTTGAACAACACAGAGACTTTGCATGCAAAGCTGTGATGGGCTGCCCAATTCTGTTAACACTGGAGCAGTGCTGAGAGACCCACGAGAAGAGGCGCCTCAAAGGTCATCAACGATTAGAAAGGACAGAGCGTGAAAGCAGAGCATGCTGGCTTTTAGGGACTTTGGGAATGTGAACTTTGCCAAGCAAATACAACTGAGATAACGTTTTGCATCCTGTGACACTGGGACTTTGGCATTGGCAGACTGTGCCGCAGAAACAAACGGTCTCTTCACTGCATTTTTTTTAGCCATTCTGTCTGAAGAAAAGACTGAACATGTGAATTTATCAAGACTTTTAATAGTTCTTTTTCAAAAGATGCACACACGACGAACAAAAATCATGTCAATCGAAATCATCTGATTAAACATTTGATTTGTTCTGTTTGTTTTACAGCATTTCACATGAATCAGCCATCGCCACACACAAAGACACACACTCAGAATACACAGCCACCTCTTTTTACAAGGTGTTAAAGGAGGTGCAAACATCCTGTAGAGCCGATAAAAATGGCTTCAGTGTACTGACTCGGGG